>CM038222.1:153697000-153955359 GCA_021442155.1 Cymbidium sinense | reverse complement strand
TAAAGTCTTTACAAATGAGGGTGAAATCTCTGTGTAGTGTCTTATCTACTATCTTATCTGCCTTCTGAAAATTACATCAACATTTCAAATCACACTCTCTTTAATTCAATATTCAAATTCAAAAAATGTTAAGAAGTCTATGGCAAATTTTTGGAGCCCACAACTAGGTACAAGAGTTTAACTCTTTTGAACATTTCTATAAACCATAAAGCAATAAGTTTAGATGTGAAATTGCTTAATACATTTGTCATCAAACTTAAGTTTATTCAAGCTTATGGTTCAAACTTCTCTTAAGCCTTTCCCTTTTAATTCATTTAATGAAGCACATGTTGTATTTTAAATAGCAATTGAAAGTGTTAAATCATGTTCATTATTGAGATATCAAATCATGTCTTATGCTTGTGAATAAATTATCAAACCTCTTATAATTTATATTTCATTCAACTTGGGCCTTTATGATCGAATCAATTGATCAATATTTTCATGAATAGTTTGAGTTTTCATTTACTTTCATCTTAATACATAAGGTTCAAAAGTTTATCTAAAAATGTTAAACCTTATAGAATTCACTAGAAATTTAGGCAGTCTCCCAACATCATCCCCACATAGGGGGTTACTATGTGGGACTAAGCCTTCCCACCACGCCAAGAAAGACGTGCATGTTAGGTGTCATAAGAAACTGTGGCTAAAAGTATAGTTTACCTACCATGCCTAGAAAGACGTGGATAGGTTTATTTAGCATAACATTTCCTTGCCACATTGGAATAATGCATGCAAGTACTTATATCACAAGATTTTTTCGCCACATTGGAACAATATGAACGTGTACTTATCACAAAGCATATTTCCTTGCCACGTTAGAACAACGTGAGCAAGTACTTATATCACAGGTTTCCCCACTGCATTAAAGCAATGTGAACATGTACTTATCACAAAGTAGGTTTCTTTATCACATTGGAACAACGTGAGCAAATACTTATAGCACAAGTTTTGCCGCCACATTGGAACAATGTGAATGGTTACTTATTACAGAATAAGTTTTCTTACCACGTTAGAATAACATGAACACGTACTTATATCACAGGTTTCTCCGCTGCATTGAAATAATGTGAACGAATATTTAACAAAGCATATTTCCACAAATTTTTATTTACATGTACATGAAATTAAAATATAACTTATACCCCTTTGCTATAGCATGATTTTCATCACTATTTCAACTGAATTTTGCTTTTGAAATATTTAAATAGGAAGCTGTAACATAAGATTTTACAACATGTGAGCACCGTTCCATCCTTCTCTGTTTGAATATAAAGGAGGAAATGCCTTTCTCAAAGCCCACTAATAAAATAACAATTAAATGTAAATTTGTATGCATATATTTTATCTTTTGCTAACAAATAATCACAAAGAACTTTAAATATCCTATATATCCAATTCTCAACACTTTCATGTCAATGCAAGCTTCAACATTTAATCAAAGATATGATAGAAAGAAGAATAATTTAAATTATGTCTTGCCTCATTCATCATTTCTTTTAACATGATAATTATTTGTATGTAGGGCTTGATTTACTTAAAGTAAAATAGTCAATTTCATTTGACAAGCATAAATCTGAGCTTCATTCTTTTCATTTCAATAGGACATGCTATATTATTCATCTTAGGCTACTAAAGAAATATCACTTTAGATTGCATGCAAGTAAATTTTAGCTCTTAGTAACATGAAGGAAGCAATATCATATCTCACTCATATGAAGTCTCATTTCGTACAACATGATAGCTATTTGGAAGTGACATATTACACAACATTCAAATAGAACCTAAAGTCAATGCTATTCAACAATAGAAAATGCAATTAGATTGTATGCAAGTAAATTTCAACCCTTGGTAACATGAAGGAAGCAATGTAACATACTATACATATGAACTCTCATTCTCTTTATTTTGAAGGGTATTGACTTGGTAGAAGGATTTAAATTGAACTTGATTTAAACTTATACCAAACAACATGCTCCACAAAAATAAACTTTATATAAATTTGAAATTTCACTATTTGCTTAAAACTCAAATAGGTGTATCAAGAGAGAGCATAAGTAAATGTTTCACAACATAAGGACTTGCTTGTATCGCACCACAAATCAAACATCATCTCTTTTTTCTTTAATGTAACTTCGTAAGGGAAATATAATTCAACCATGAAGTGCATGTAAATGAGACTTCAATTTTATATTTTGCTTTGAAAATTCATTGATTTAATGAAAATAATAATGAGAAAAAGAAGAACAATATTAGCAAACAAATTCATGTCATCTATCTCCCTTTCTTTAACATGACAGTCAAATGGAGTTTAAGCCATATAAAGTAAGCAATTACATTAGGTTTGACAAATGCACACGACTAAAACTTCAGATTTAGCTAAAGTAATCATTTGGATGAGAATAAGGTGTCAAGTGATAGAAAGAGGTAATTATGCAAGTGAGCAACTCATATGACTATTGAAGGCTACACAAATTATATCTTAAATATTGAAAAATCTTATATCTCTTTTTTTTCGTCAAAATTTAACATTAAGTGGGAACAAGACCTAAAGTGGATTTGATCTACATGCTGCCCAATGGAAAAGATGACAACTTTAACTTGCACATAGAAATTGAGACCCTGTTTTCCTCGATGTTGTGTTAGCCTAGAAAGAAAGATGATACAAAGTAAAAAGGTCAAAGCATGAGTTTAAGCTGAACAATAAAAATAATAACTCTAAATCTATAGCTTCATTTTTTCTCACTTCTTTTTCTTAGCATAACTCGGGTAAAGGGTTTGCGAGATCAGTTGGAGGGTTGTTTTTATTCATTTATAGTACAGGTTTGAGGCATTCTGAGGGCATCAGAAATTCATTGAAGAAACATTATGTATGATCTGAAGTCTAAATTGACAAACTTCTGTACAAATGTGTTAGAACTCGTAGGGCTGCTCCTTACTCCTCTAAGGTACCATTTTTGGAGGTATACTCTATCATTAAACAACTGCAAGCATAGTATACCAAATTCTAGTAGGAAAGCAAAGGCACTCAGAATATTTATAGTTGCAGCAAGACCTATGTCACTAGGTGTAGCCATAATTTCATCCTAGAAAAAAAAACTTATAAAACTGGACTTCTCCCAGTGTGAACCACGAGACAGAAGAAATTTCTATAAAACCTTTCAAAAAAGAGGATTGAGAAAAAGAAGATTTGTTCTTCCTCCGGCCTTTTGCTTCTTCCAGAAAGCCGAATTAGAAATCAGAGTAGCTCATTTGGCTGATGTAGAGGAGATGGACGGAAAGAGGGAATTTGGAAGGGAGCAACTCATTTCTTCAGCTAGGACAGATAGAACAAGGGAAATTGAGTCCTGTTTGACTGCTCTAGATGAAAGGCACAAGAGGGATGGGAAGGGCATTTCATTCGGTTGAGACTGTACGAATAGCTTGCTCAGTTGCTCGAGAGGGGAGGAGCTTGATCGGTTGAGATGGACGAGAGAGGTCGAATGAAACGAGAGGGAAAGGAACAGTTTAGGGCTTTCTTTGTCCTGGCCTGACCCAGCCCATCTCGTTCAAACAACAGGAGAAGAAAAATGTGACATGTGTCATTCGACATTTTTCGTCATAGAATAGTTTAGGGCCTTTTTTTTACGAAGAAATTTTTCTCGCTCCGCTCGATTCATACGTCCGACCTTCCTTTCGGTGATTTAGAAAATCTTGCAAATTAAAAATTGAGGTATTGTGGGCGACTATATGAGATATTTACACATGCATTCCCAAACTTTAATGAATTTAGGATTTTCTCTGTTCTTCTCACTGTCCAGTAGGTAGTCGACAGCCAGCGTAAAACTTGTCAAAATAATCATGACATGAATCCTTTAAATCATTGTGTTAATGCTAGGGTGTCCCCAGTGACACAACTATGACTTGAATCTGATGAAAAATGTGCTAGAGCTGCATTGGGCTGGGTGTTAAATAAGCAAGGGTTCCCACATTATGGATGGATCTGCAAAGAAGTTAGTCCATGAAACTAGAATTAGGTTAGGATCTTGAATATAGGTACTCTTATACAAAATTAAAGGAATTAATAGATATTATGGTTCATAGAAAGATAAATATTTTATGTGTTCAAGAAACTAAATGGGTTGGGGAGAAGGCCAATGATATTGATAGTTTAGGTTTTAAACTTTGGTATTCAGGTAAAAGTTGAACTAGAAATGGTGTAGGTGTGATTATAGATAAAAGTTTGAAGGATAATGTTATAAATATTAATAGATATGGAGATAGAATTATAGCTTTAAAGATTATTATGATACTAAGATTATCAATGTTAAAAGTCTATGCTCCTCAAGTAGGTTTGGAGGTAAGCTCAAAAGAAAACTTTTGGAATGAATTAGATGGATTAATACAAAAGATACCTCTTAAAGAAAAAGTAATTATTAGAGGAGATTTAAATGGACATGTTGGTAGAGTGGTAGAGGATTTTAAAAGTATTCATGGTGGTTATGGATTTGGAGTGACTAACGTAGAATGTAGGACTATATTAGATTTTGCCTTAGCTTATGATTTTATAGTTGCTAACACTTTATTTAAGTAAAGAAATGAACATATTATTACTTATAAAAATGGATCTAGTAAACCACAGATTGATTATTTTTTGATAAGAAAAATAGATTGTTTAGATTGTAAAGATTGTAAGGTCATTCCTAGTGAAAATTTAAGTACCCAACATCGATTGTTAGTTTTAGATTATAAGATGAAAGGTTATAAGAGAAAACATAAGTCAAATTATTATCCTAGGATTAGATGGGGACACTTAAAGAACACAAATAAAAATATTTTTAAGAGCAAGCTACAAGAGATTAGAATTTGGGATGTTCATAAGGAAGCTAACGTTATGTGGGAAAAAATAATAAGTAAAATTAAGCAAGTTGCTAAATATGTGCTTGGAGAATCAAAAGAAAAAGCTTCTTTTAATAAGAATAGTTGGTGATGAAGTCAGAGTATGCAAGAAAATATAAGAAATAAGGAGCATTGTTATAAAACTTAGTTTAGATGTAAAAACTTGAAGAATTGGGAAAGATATAAAGTGGCCTGTAGAGATTCTAAGAAAGCAATATATGATGCAAAAAATTTAGATTTTAGTGATTTATACAATAGATTAGATACCAAAGAAGGTGAAGCAACCAAAGAGATAGATGAAGTAAAGACATAGTTCAAGTGAGGTGTATTAAGGATGAAAATAATAAAGTGCTTTTCTTAGAAAATGATATTGAAAATAGGTGGATGAGGTATTTTGATAAACTTTTCAATGAAGGATCTGAAAGTATGATTGATTTTAGCAACCTCAATACCCTAAACAAAAATAGAGAATTTTATTTTATCATCATTATTAGTAAATCAGTTAGTGAAGCTTTAAAGAAAATGAAATGTGGAAAAGCGAGGACCGATAATATTCCAATAGAAGTGTGTAAATGTTTAGGATATCAAGGAATCTCTTAGCTTATAAATCTTTTTAATGTTATTTTAAAGACTAAAAAGATGCCAAATGAGTGGAGAAAGAGTTTGTTAGTTCCTATATTTAAGAATAAAGGTGATGCACAAGAGTGTGCAAATTATAGAGGAATTAAGTTAATGTGACATACATTAAAACTATGGGAGAGAGTAATTGAGCATAAGTTACGATGTGATATAGAAGTTTCTCACAATTAGTTTGGTTTCCTGCTAGGTAGATCTACTATGGATGTTATACATTTGTTATGAGGTTTGATGGAGAAGCATATAGAAAGTAAGGAGGATCTACATATGATATTTATTGATTTAGAGAAAGCTTATGATAAAGTTTTAAGAGATGTTCTTTGGAGAGTTCTAGAATAAAAAGTAGTTAATATTGGTTATATTCAAGTCATTAAGGATATATATACTAGAGTTATTTTCATGTCCAAACACAAGGAGGATTGACAAAATATTTTCCTATTTGCTTGGATTACATCAAGGATCGCTTTAAGCCCTTATCTTTTACTTTAGTTATGGATGTTCATACTAGGCATTTACAAGAAGATGTACCTGGTGTATTCTCTTACATTCTTCTTGTTGATAAGATAGAGAGGGAGTCCAACAAACTTGAATTATGGAGGTCAACTTTAGAGTCTAAAGGTTTTCGCTTAAGTAGATCTAATATATGGAGTGTAATTTTTTGTTGTAGAAGTTCTAGTGGTAGTGTTGTGACATTAAAAACAGGTCATTAATAAGAGTGAATGATTTAGATATTTAGGCTCTATTGTTCAAAATGATTGTGAAATAGATGGAGATGTTATTAGTAGAATTCAAGTTAGATGGTTGAAGTGGAGGAATGCATGGCCTATTATGTGATAGAAAAGTTTCACTTAAACTTAAGGAAAATTTTATAAGAGGTGGTGGTAAGACCCGCAATGACTTATGGTGTAGAATGTTGGCCACAAAAGAGAAGCATAAGACTAAGTTAAGTGTTACAGAGATGAGGATGCTTAGGTGGATGAGTTCTACTCTTAGAGATAGAATGAAAAATGAGTATGTTGGGAAAAAGTTGGAGTAGCTCCAGGGTAGATAAGATTAAAGAGAGTCACCTTAGATGGTTTGGCCACATAAAGCGTCGTCCAGATGAGAGAGTAGATGCATTAGATTTTCCTTATGTTAAGAAAGGTAGAGGTAGACCTAAAAAGACTTGGTTAAGATGTATAAAAATGATCTTAGTATACTTGAATTAAATAAGAATTTAACACATAATAAGACACAATGGAGATGAAGGATTCATGTAGCCGACCCTACCTAGTGGGATTAAGGCTTGTTGTTGTTGTTGTTCTCACTGTCCAATAGGTGAACATTTTTGAACTGTTTAGCCTTGTGAAATGTTTAGTATATCACATGGTATGATGTTTGGTACTGTTTCATGATAAATTATGTGGCCTGTTTAGGGATAGTATGTTCAGTCAATGGCATTAGAATTTATTTGTAGGTTGATTTATGGATGTTTGCTTCAGTTTTGCATGTGTAGTCTTTATACTCTTAGGAGAGTACATCCCATTTTGACATTTTTTTAAAAGACTTCTCTCCCTGTTTGGATATAATATGCTCAGTACAATGCATTTAGAAGTAGATTGAAGGCTGATTGCTTAGTTTTTAGGGGTTTTTTTTGTATCTATACTCTCTATACTCTTATGAGAGTACAGATGATATTGGCCATTTTTTTCTAGTTTCTTTGGCCTATTTGGAGGATATATGTTCATTACAATCCATTAGAAATAATTTGGAGGTTGATTGATTAGTTTTTAAGAGAGTTTTGCATCTGTACTCTCTGTACTCTCATGAGAGTACAGAGCATTTTGGCCATTTCTTTCAGTTTTTGTGGCTTATTTGAAGGAATATGTTCATTGCAATCAATTAAGAATAATTTGGAGGCATATTGCTTGGTTTTTAGGAGAGTTTTACATCTGTAATCTCTATACTCTCATGAGAGTATAGAGTATTTTGTACATTTCTTTCCACTTTCTTTGGACTGTTTGGAGGAAATATGTGCATTGCAGTCCATTAGAAATAATTTGGAGGTTGATTGGATAGTTTTTAGGTAGAGTTTTTCGATCAGATTCTCTATTCTCTCATGAGAGTAGATCATTTTGCTAATATTTTTTCCACTTTCTTTATCTTGATTAGAGGAAATATGTTCATTAAAATTAATAATTTGGGTTTAGGTGGTTTTATGAGTTATACTCTAGACTCTCCATACTTTCATGAGAGTACAAAGTATTTTGCTAATTGTTTTCACTTTTTTTGGCCTGTTTGGAGAAAATATGTTCATTACAATCCAGTAGAAATAATTTGGAAGATGGTTTGTTTATTTTTAGGAGAGTTTTACATCTGTGCTCTTTATACTCTCATGAGAGTATAGAGCAATTTGCTAATATTTTTCCACTTTCTTTGGCCTATTTAGAAGAAATATGTTCATTACAATCTAGTAGGAATAATTTAGAGGCAGATTGCTTGGTTTTCAGGGGAGTTTTACATCTGTACTCTCTGTACTCTCATGAGAGTACAGAGAATTTTGCTCATTTCTTCCAGTTTCTTTGGTCTGGTTGTTGAGATTATGTTCATTACATTCCATTGGAAGCAATTTGGAGATTGTTTGGATGGTTTTTGTGGAAGTACTGAATTTGTACTTTCTGTACTCTCTATACTCTCATGTGACTACATAGTATTTTACTCTTTCTTTTCTAGTTTTTTTGGACTGTTTGGAGAAAATATGTTCATTACATTCTATTAGGCATAATTTGGGGGATGTTTGGTTATTTTTTAGGATTGTTTTGCATCTATACTCTCTGTACTCTCTATATTCTTTTGAGAATACAGATGATTTTGCCCAATTTTTTGCACTTCCTTTTGGACTGCTTAGAGGAAATATGTTCATTGCAGTCCATTAGGAATAATTTGGAGACTGATTGAATGGTTTTTAGGGGAGCTTTGCATCTGTACTCCCTGTACCCTTATAAGAGTACAGAGAATTTTGGTCATTTTTTTCACTTTCTTTGGCTTGGTTGTTGAGAGTATGTTCATTACATTTCATTGGAAGCAATTTGGAGGCTGTTTGGATAGTTTTTATGGAAGTACTGAATTTGTACTCTCTGCACTCTCTATACACTCATGAGAGTACAAAGCATTTTACTCTTTGTTTATAATTTCTTTGGACTGTTTGGAGGAAATATGTTCATTACATTTCATTAGGAGCAATTTGGAGGGTGATTTATTGGTTTTTATGGGTGATTCCTATATATACTATATGTACTCTCTGTACTCTCTATATTCTTTTGAGAGTACAGATGATTTTGCCAAAACTTTTTCACTTTCATCTGGACTGTTTGGAGGAAATATGTTCATTGTAGTCTATTAGGAACAATTTGGAGGCTAATTTGATGATTTTTAGGGGAGCTTTTGACTGCACATCTCATGAGAGTACAAAGCATTTTGGTCATTTTTTCCCGCATTCTTTGGCCTGGTTGTTGAGATTATGTTCATTACATTCCATTGGAAGAAATTTGGAGACTGTTTAGATGGTTTTTATGAAAGTACTGAATATGTACTCTCTATACTCTTTATACTCTCATGAGAGTACAGAGTATTTTGCTCTTTTTTTTCAGTTTCTTTAGACTGTTTGGAGGAAATATATTCACTATCTTAAATTTTAATTAAATTGGAGGCTGATTGGTTAGTTTTAGAGGCAGCTTGATGTCTACTCTCTGGGGATTTATTGTGCTAATAATGTTCTCATTAACTGACTTTTCATTTTGAAGTTTATCTTATCTGGAAAAAGGATAATTTCGAGATGCAGGCCTAACACCGTTATAATGGTGTTCGATAATATTGCAACATGCTTTACTGATGAAGTGATTGACATTTTAAAGATGCTTCATTTGCGTCAATTTATTAGATTGCACAGAATTCAATATGACTCAGTTTCCATTACCTCAATCCTGTCTTGTTGGGACATAGGGAAGCATGCTTTTTTTTTTGGCGGGCAGTGCATTCCTTTCACCCCCGAAGAAGTTGTAGTAATTATAGGGATGCTAAACAGAGGGGAGAAGGTCTTATGGCAGAAATCCCCACTGTCGCAGTTCAGTTCAATGGACTATAAGAATAAACTTGAGCATTCGGATAGCTTGTTTCCTGCGGCATAATTTGTGCAGTTGTATATAAGTTTTCTACTTTCAAATCTTTTTTATATATCATAACTACAGGGTGGCATCAAAATTGATTATCTACGCTAATAACATAGATAAATTTATTGAATACAACATGACAGAGGTCATTTGGGCCTTTCTAGGTTCACAATTTGATAGTATTACATTAAAGATTCAAGCGCAGAAGGCACCTGGGTACATGAGTGGCTTTGTCACTCTTCTTATGGTATATTTTATTTCTTCAATTATATATTATTTGATGCATTGAAGTTAATTTATATAAATATTCATTGTAGATATGGGCGGTTGAGCACATAAGCATCATAGGCCACCATTTCCATTTGTAAAGCCACATATTTTATGATGGACAAAAATAAAGTTTGTAGATGATGCTTTCACTGGTTTGGGAGGACATCAGGTGACACATAATAATATCACTTAGTTCATATAAGAATGTATTTACTTATTCTGTAAGTCATCACATTTTCTTATTGGTTTAACATAGGTCTGCCTCTCATTCGAGGACATAGAAGAGGAGACCTGGCTCCTTGAATCATTGTCCCAAGCCCAACATACAACCCATGTCGAGCCCGATAGTAGTCCCATCCTAAGTCCACTGAGTGCAGCCCCCACTGAATCTCCATATGTCTCTCCTCGATATTCTCCCCCTTCTAGTGTATCTATCCTGCCTGCCACTACCCCCATAGAAGGCTTTGCAGTGGATAGGATCTTGCAAGTTTCAGGGACTTGAAAGATATAGTATCATCTTTTCAAGCAACAATAATAGAGAGAATATATGGGATTGATTCGTTCTTCGAGGTGGTTCTTGCTAAGAAGGGTCCCAGCATCCCTAGCTTGGGGAAGCCTATGGAGGCTACCATGGGGAGTCTCCCTATGGTGGCTACTACTCACCCATGGAGACTTCCACTTGGGAAGCCCTTGTGGTAGCTTCCACTAAGGAAGCCCCTGTGGAGTCCACCATAGGGGAAGCACTTGTGGAGGCTTTCACTAGGGAAGCCCCAGTGGTAGAGGTCACCACAGGGGAGGTTCCTGTGGTGTCACTGAGGGACTCCGTGGAGACCTGGGAAGCTCTGGGAGGCTTCCACTAAGGAAGCCCTTGTGGAGTCCACCATAGGGGAAGCTCATGTGGAGGCTTTCATTGCACATGAAGATGCTGCAAAGCCTTTGCCTGGTAGCATTGAGCATGGTGTGAAGGCTCAGCAGATGAGGAAGAGAAAAGCTATATCTTCTCCCTTCACACACTTACAGGAAGTCATGGTGTAGAATAACTCCTGTAGTGGCCTCCACACAGGATGAACAGCCATCAGAAAAGGTATTAGGTTACTTTCTTTTAAATTTGAGATAATAGAAACTGGTTTCACTATATTTTTTTGTAAGTAGCTGAACAATAGACTGCTATCATTATGATAGAGGTGCATCAGTCAGAGGTATGCAACATCTCAGCAGATCGATCCTTAATTCACAATGAATCTAGCTCTTCATCACTAGCTTTCATCCTCAGTAATTTTCTTTCAGCTAGTTGAGGCACATCATGTTGTTGAATTTTCATCCAGAGATGTCCTTCCTAAGCCAATGCTCCAGCTTATAGACACGTCGTGCTCTCAATTCAAGGACAAGTAAGACATTCTTCATACATAAAATAACCTATTAGTTTAATTAAGCTCACTTTCAAATATTTTGACATGCGGTGATACGATTCATCGGAATATTATTATTGCGAGGCGATTGATGAGTTATCGGATGCCGATACACATGTTGATGCCTTCGCCTTTTTACTGGCCGAGAAGTACTCGCTATGCCCAGGATTATATGCTCCCTATTTGTACATTTCATGCTTGCACTGGGTAAGTTACCTCACAGAAATGCAGGGTATTACGATTCAATCCTAATTTATATAGATATAAGCTAGAATTTATAAACATTCTCTTCCCTTCTTGCAGAGTTATGCACAATATGGCCTACAGAAAGAAAGTAAAATGTTCATTTAGCTTGTCATTACAGACAGTGTATCAAAGGCTGAGCTACTCTTACTTTCTATTATAAATAATCAGCACTTGACACTCTTTTTTGGACATACTAAGCTAGAGGCATAGTATTTTTATGATTCATTGCCAAACCCAACCCATAAGGCCATTCTTCTTGAGATTGTAAGAACTATTTTCAATTAGGTTTTCCTAAATTGCTTTTTTTTTGCCAACTTATTGACTATACTTCTTATTATTCAGATCAAATTATTAGTTGAAGATGATGGCCATTCTTTTGCGAGTGATCCCATAAAATGGCCAATCAAAATGGTGAGTGGGCTGTCAGTTCAAGAAAATAATGTCGACTACGGGATGTTTTTCTGCAAGTACATGGAGGTAACAATCAGAAAACTCCCAGTGAACTGGGCTGACCACCATGATTGGCCACAAATAATGAATTGCTTTATTAGAGTTCGCACTATCTTCTCGCTTGGAATGAAAAATCTAAAATGAGAACTGTATAGTTGAAGTTTGATATTTCAAAATAACCTGTTTTACAAGCTATTATTTCTTATTTTAAACTTTTTTATAGAAATAGCATGTGCACAATCTATTTGAATAGAATATATTTTCTAGAAACCATTTGTTGGCTGTTGGGTTACCTATCTAAGATCTCTTCAATCAGCTGGGTTACCAAGAGCCTTAATGTTAGCCTTCTTAACCTATTTTGCATCTGTACTCTCTGTACTCTCCTGAGAGTACAGAGTATTTATTCTATTTTTTTCAATTTTCTTGGCAGTTTTGGATAAAATATGTTTAGCAAAGATCATCTACAGTAATTTGGTTGATGCTGGGTTGCTTTAGTGATAAGTGTTTCATCTGTACTCTCTCTACTCTCCTGAGAGTATAAAATATTTCTTCTATTTTTTTTCAATTTTCCTGGGCAGTTTTGAATAAAATATGTTTAGCAGAGATCATCTGCAGTAATTTTATTGATGCTGAGCTGCTTTAGTAAGATGTGTTTCATCTATACTCTCTGTACTCTCCTGAGAGTACAGAGTATTTCTTCTATTTTTTTTCAATTTTTCTGACAATTTTGGATAAAATATGTTTATCAAGAAATCATCTGCAACAATTTCGTTGATATTGGACTGCTTTAGTGAGATATGTTTCATCTGTACTCTCTATACTCTCCTAAGAGTATAGAGTATTTCTTCTATTTTTTTCAATTTTTCTGGGCAGTTTTGGATAAAATATGTTTATCAAGAAACCATATGCAGCTATTTCATTAATGCTGGACTACTTTATTGAGATATGTTTCATTTATACTCTCTATACTCTCTGTACTCTCTATACTATATGTATTCTTTGTATTCTATGTACTCTCTGTACTCTCTATACTCTCTATTCCATTGCAGGTAGTTTGAAGGCTGACTATTAGAATATTTGAGGTGTTTTGTAGCTGAACTCTTTGTATTCTCCAAAGAGTATAAATTATTTTCTAAATTTTTTCACTTTTCTTTGCCCCAATAGTAACATTTTTTGTAGCACTTTCGGTGTGCCCTCAGACTCTATAATACTCTGTACTCTCTCTCTGACACTCTTTGTACTCTTTGGCCTCTCTCATACTCTCTATACTCTCTACTCTTCTTCTAAGCATGGAAGTTCATATAATATTATTTATGTTTTTTATGATGATTTCTTTACTTGTTTGGAGAAAATATGCTTAACAAATTAAAAACACCTTAAAATAAATGTTCAACAATTAAAGTTGAAGATCATTTTATTATCATTCTAAAAAATTAAAATACTTTAATAGTCTTAACTCAATAGTTTTTTCATTATGCTCTAATTATAACACATATGTAAGATACATGTCATGGCTTTCTTAAATATTTTCCTAATTGGATTATTTAATTTTGACATTCAAATTATATCATATTTTAAATTCAGGATTACCTAATATAATAACTAATTTTAAACTATATTTTAATTCAGTTATCTTAACAAATACCTTCTACATCATGATATGTAAATATCTTTACCGATCATGTTATCATATAAAAACTTGATCAATCACCGGTTGTCACATGCCCATAGACCTTATGATTGTTGGGCATATGTTGATCAACCTAGATTTGATTTGGTCTTCACCTTCTAACCTATCTGACATGTCATGGAAAAGATCAACTAAAAAAATTGAAGTTAAAATTTACATGTGAACTTATTAAATTTAACTCTTTAATAAAGAAAATTATATTCTTTAAAAATGTGCTATAATTTTTTAAATGTATGAAATTAGTTTCTCTCAAAATCATGCTTATTAAAATCTACTTTCTAATGAATTATGTGGTGCATAAAATAACCAATAAACTATAATATGCGACTTAGCGACTTATTCAAAAATTTTGAGGCGGTCTTTGCAAATTCTTTATTTTAAGTTGATGAATTTTTTAAAATAATCTAATAACTAAAATTATCAACTTAATTAAATTAATATCATTGACAAATTTATAAATAATTAGTAAACTAATATCATCAGTACTATAAAAGAATATATAAGTGGGCCAAACTTTTAAACTTAGCGATTATATATTAATAATTAATTAGTTCATTAAAAATAATTAACTAAATTGAATTTGCTACAATACTGTCAATTTGTTTCCCTAAGTTCTATTAATCTTATTGATAAGAGCATACGGGCTTATCAAATTTTGTAATGCATACAATAAAAATCATTTCATAAAATATAGAATACTTTATAGAGTATATATCAAACTATATAATGCATGCAATGAAAATCAGTTCATCCTCTTAAGCAAGGTAGAGTCATCAATCGATCAAATTTGGTAAAATATAATAGGGGATAAACATCGACATCATTCAACATACATCACGCATTAATTTGTAAGCTACTAGTATAAATTTAGTAATTGGAAATGGGACAATTAGTTAAGACTTATTAGTTTTTTTCTTTTTAGGGGAACTCCATATAGGGGAATTTTATTGCCACAGTCAAAGGATTACAAGGTCCTTAATTGGGGATAAACTAAATAACTACTACTTAAATAGCTACAAATAGCCTAGAGAGTAAATCTCCTAGCTAAATACAGACATAATATGTGAAAGAGGAAAAGAAAGCAAAAGGTATAAATAGAGCAAAGGAGTGAGCAATTGGGTAGCCATCAGCAGAAACTCTTGAGGATAAGAGAAGTGTATGCCTCTGAGAGAAGAAACGCAAAAATAAGCAGAATCTATAAAAATCTAGAAGGAAGAGTTAGCCTAGTTAAAGTGATACAAGCTAGGTTGAAAGTAAAATAATATAATGAGAGAGATATGGAGAAATAGGTGGAGAGAGGTTCAAGCTTAGTCACACCAAATTGGGGCAGCCGCTAACATGAGCATCCGAACATCAAAGGAAGGGTTACATCACACGTGCTACTACCAGCCAAGGAATGGGTGAAGTCATCCCAACCATCATAGCCTACAAACCTGGGGGAAAATGATAGCCAATTTGATGAAAATCTTGTGATCTTAGCCAACAACACCCCCGGGGGAAAATGGTAAAGGGTTGACAACTCCCTCTAAGATAATAGACAGACAATGCAAAATAATATCATAACCAATAACACCTAACCAAAACATCACAAATCACAATTACACATTAGAGGCATAGCCACATTCACATATGCAAGGATAACAACATAAATCAAAGTGGTAAAGGGATGGACTAAATAGAACCAACATTATATCGAATGCATAGTCCATAACGGCCCGAAGCAACCCCATAGTGAGAAAATCACAAAAGTATCAGCAATGCAGATGGTATCAATCAATAATTAAATAACGTTATACCCCAATATACTTGCAGTGTCATAAGAAATAAGAATCTATTGAGATAGTGGATAATTCCATACAAGAAAGGTATAATTAATAAGGATGACCACATGGCAGTCAACAGACCAAAGTTCCAAGCAGAATCACATATTAGGTAGCTTCAACACAAGAAAACCATTCATTAGTAGCGGAAAAACCAAGCAAAACTGAACTTGACAATAGGCAGTAAGGGCAGAATCATTAGAAAATTACTAAATAATATAATAAACTCAAATATGAGATAGATTGAGTGTCTTTGAGCAAGTATTTGATTATGACATAGTGTTTTAAAATAATTAACCATTATTAATGTCCATTTGGGCCTTTTGGTTTCAAGCAAGTTCTATATCTACTCTTTGTACTTTTATACTCTCATGAGAGTAGATAGCATTTTGCTAATATTTTTCCATTTTCTTTGGCTTGTTTGGAGGAAATATGTTCATTACAATCCATTAGGAACAATTTAGAGGCTGATTGCTTGATTTTTTTAGAGGAGTTTTACATCTGTAATCTCTGTACTCTTTGTACTCTATATACTCTCCTAATCATGGGATGGAGAGTACGAATTCAGCTAGTAGTCAGAAAAATGAACTCCATAATAGGCAATAAGGACAGAATCATTGAAAAATTACTAAATAATATAATAAACTCAAATATGAGATAGACTGAGTGTCTTCGAACAAGTAATTGATTATGACATAGACTGAGTATCTTCAAAATAATTGACCAATATTAATGTCTATTAAATAAAAACTAAAATATGAGATTATTATATTAGTAACCATTAAGTTGAAAATGCTTTGAAATATTGACTTGAATAGTATATCTATATTACATTGATTAGAAATCTTAAAATATCATAATAAATTAATTCATTTTCAAGAGAAATGGATAAATTTTATAATAAATTCATGAAATTTATATATTTTGGTAGATGGCAATAATAATAGTACAATTAAGAATAAAGATGAACACAAGAAGTAACAAAATAAAGTTATAAAAGGAAAAGGAGAGTAAATTCTTATATTTAATCTAAAACTCTAAGGCAGTATATTATTTAGCACTATGGTAGTACCTAGTGTATCAGGGTTGACTTTTAGAGATAATTTCATTGAAAAATTTTGCAAAATGCTGCAACTCTGACGCAGTCTTCCTAACCAAATCCCTTAGATGAGACTGTTGGTGTGCCCGTTAAGTAAAAAAAAGTCTACTTGGAGACTTTAAAGTAATACATAAATGATTATAATGATGTAATTATGGTTGTAATCAACATTGCAGCGTGTACAATTGAAGAAGACATAACTAAATGATATCATGCATTAAAATATTTTCTTGTAATAATATTCATCATCAGCTTAGTGTATCCCCGATTGATTATTAAGCACAAGTTGAATTCCTATAGTAGAACATCATATTAGTTGATGATTTTTTACAGCATCAATGTGTGATATTCTGTTCGTACCTCTGAAAATACTCTGACATAATAGAGAAACGTGTTGCAATGGGTGACACAACACATTCTACACCACTCTCAGACTGTACTTTGGTTTCTGTAACAACAAAAATAGGATGGTTTGAAGATTAACAGCAATATTTAAAATACTAAAAATTAAGAGGCAAATAGAAAATTACTCTTGGCTTTCTTGGATCTCTCCCAATATCCCTTAAGCCTTGCGTTGGAAACACCCTTTGACGCGTTGCTTAGCGGATCCTTTAAGATGTCTTTTCCCTTGTCTATGGTTGACTTCTTCTTAGTCTTTCTATTAGTGGAGGAGAATTCTCACTTATTATAGAATCGACATCATCAGATAGTTTTTTAAGGATCCAAGAATATAGTCCTCAGCTCTCTTATTACCCTGTGCTCTTATGCTTATTTGATATGCATATCGACTTATGTAGTTCTGAAAAATAATGCTAGTTGCATTTCCATCTGTGCTTTCCACATCTTTTAATTTTTTATGCACTATCAATGTAGATATCCCTCTTTGCTCTGGTAGACCATCGCATGAGAAGATACTTATCCAAAATGCGCACAACATCTTCCTGACTATGAACTCTGATACAGTGAGCACAAAGTAATCTCATCATTTCAATTTTTTTGCAAGTACAAGATACATCTAGGGTAGTCCCATCAAAATGGACAGTCCATATTTTGGATGCATTTTTATTCTCTAAGTTTCTCACCAAATACTCTATGGGCTATCATCTGACACAGTTATTGATAGGCCTCCAACTCCATGCAATAATTCTTCTTCAAACATAGTATAAAGCTTTCTTGTATAAAACATAGCAGCTTGTTTTAGAATTGGACTGGTCTTAACAACAGGAACAAATGCTGACTTGCCATACTTGAAGTCTTCGTCATGTTCATTATGGCGCTATGTGTCCATAACCTTCTCCAACCCCAAGAAATAATATGTGAGCAAACTTGTTAGTTTAAAATTTTGTGACATATGTATTTATTTGGACTCACTATGTTGAGTTGACAAGATGCCCATATAGAATGAATCTTTGCTAAATGAAGTGGATCACTTGGATCTAATTTTATAAAGCTCAAACAACCAAGCATGATCATGCAAATTGTCTTCTTCTAGCATAGAAGACCAAGCTTCCTCAAACTCTTCCTCTAAGTCACACTTGCTCATGCATGTATAGAATAGCCCTTGTACTCTCTTATTACTATTAAAGCAATGAACATTTAAAGGAGCTTTCTTCATAAATATGTTATTGGCACAAACTATGATGAGTATGCAGTAATACAATTTCGATAGCTCTCGCCATAGCCTGATCTTGATCAGTGAATATTGTTATAGAATGTCTATCACTCATCAACTAAAGAAATATCTGGAATAGCCATGTGAATGACTCAATTGTCTCTTCTGATAGAAAGGCTACTCCAAATAAGACATTTTGCCAGAGATGATTCACTCCAATAAGAGGGGAACAAATAAGATTATATTTATTGAGTCGATAGCTTATATCAAAAATTATCACATCCCCGAAATAATCATATTCTATCTTAGACATTTCATTTCTCCAAAAAAAAAAACTTACCAAGCAATCTGACTCATCAACTTGTACATCCCATGCAAACATCATGTCCGCTGCTTTCCTTTCCTTGAATAGTTATATTAATGCATTAATGTCACCATTCGTAATCCTCGATCTTCTCTCTTTCTGGATGAAATTGAAAGCATCTCTTTTTGTGAATCCAATATTATCTACGCCGTCAACTTCCTCAGTTAGATAGCTGAATGCATCAGTTGCTCTAATTCTGACCTTTATCATTGTCTTCAACACAGACGCCTTCTCATCGCTATTGCATGTGTGATCTAAGAAGTTGTAGGTCAGCAGGCTTTTCCAATGAATGATTATAACTTTCTATATGCTTTTTAACCATCCAGTTCCCCTCCAAATCAACAAAGAATCTAATCATGGCCGAATAACCAGTCGTTGTAACAATTTTCTGGAATTTTGTTATGCAGTTTAGACTGACAGATTTCTTTTGACCTACTTTTGCACATAAAATTTTTTTTGATTTTAATTTCTTGGAGTTTGGCCAGTAACTAGTATGGTCCTTCCTAACACTAAAGCCAGTTTGATGTGCATAGTCACAGTACAGTGAATATGCCTCCACTTCATTCTGAACAATGATGCCATGGAGTTTTCCTAAATTTTGGTCATTAAATATCATGACTTTGTCATCGCACTGCTCATTGATAGCATTCATTTGTCCAAATAGCTCCACAAATATGTGATATGTAAAACAGCTCCACAAATAAACATATTCTCTCCAAACAGGCCAAAGAAAGTGAAAAAATGGCCAAAATGCTCTGTACTCTTACAAATGTAAAACTCACCTAAAAACCAACCAACCAACCTCCAAATTACTTCAAATGAAATTTTATGAACATATTCCCTCCATGCAGGCCAAAGAAACTGGAAGAAAATGAGCAAAATGTTATGTACTCTCATGAGATTATAGAGAGTACAGATGCAAAACAACTTTAAAAAACCAACCAAACAGCCTCCAAATGGCTTCAAATGAAATGTAATAAAGATATTTCTCCCCAAACAAACCAAACAAAGAAGAAAAATATGAGAAAATAATTTGTACTCTCATGAGAGTACAGAGAGTATAGATGCACCCTAAAACAAACCAATCATGCCCCCAACTTATTTCTAATGGAATGTAATGAACATATTTCTTCCAAACATGCCAAAGAAAATATAAAAAATGACCAAAATCATATGTACTATCATGAGAATACAGAGAGTACAGATAGTACAAATGCAATTCTCACCCATAAAAACCAACATATCAGCCTCCAAATTGCTTATATTGGATTGTAATGAACATATTCCATCCAAATAGGCCTAAGAAAGTGGAGAAAAATGAGATAAATTCTCTGTACTCTCATGAGAGTACAGAGAGTACAGAGAGTACAAATGCAAAACTCTCCTAAAAACCAAGCAATTAGCCTCCAAATTATTCCTACTATATTGTAATGAACATATTTCCTCCAAACAAGCCAAAGAAAGTGGAAAAATATTACCAAAATGCTCTATACTCTCATGAGAATATAGAAAGTATAGAGAGTACAGAGAGTACAAATATAAAACAACCCTAAAAAATAATCAAATAGCTTCCAAATTATTTCTGATGGATTATAATGAACATATTTCATCCAAATAGGCCAAAGAAAGTGAAAAAATATTTGTAAAATGCTCTGTGCTCTCATGAGAGTATAGAGAGTACAGAGAGTACGAATTCAGTACTCCCCCAAAAATCACCCAAATTACTTCGAATGGAATGTAATGAACATAATCTTAACAACCAAGCCAAAGAAACTGAAAAAAATGGCCAAAATTATTTGTACTCTCATGAGAGTACAGAGAGTGCAGATGCAAAACTCTCCTAAAAATAAACAAATCAGCCTCCACATTATTCCTACTAGATTGTAATGAACATATTTTCTCCAAACAAGCCAAAGAAAATGAAAAAAAAAATTAGCAAAATGCTCTGTACTCTCATGAGACTACAGAGAGTACAAATGGAAATCTTTCACAAAAATTAACCAAACAGCCATAAAATTTCTTCTAATGAAATGTAATGATCATATTCTCTCCATACAGGCAAAATAAACTTGAAAAATATGAGAAAATATTCTGTACTCTCATGAGAGTACAAAAAGTACAGATACAAAAATCCCTCAAAAATCATCCAAACAGCCTCCAAATTACTTCTAGTGGAATGTAATGAACATAATTTCAACAACCAAGCCAAAGAAAGTGGGAAAGAATGAGCAAAATGCTATGTATTCTCATGAGAGTACAGAGAGTATTGATGCAAAACTCTCCTAAAAACTAACCAAATAGCTTCTAGATTACCTCTAATGGAATGTAATGAACATATTCTCTCGTTAAAACTAATGAAAAATATGAAATTGATCACTCTCATGAGATTACGAGAGTATCCATACAAAGCAGTTCCTAAAATAAGCAAAGTTCTCTTACAAAGAACTCCAAACAGTGTAGGAAATATACATTAAATAAAAGAATTCTAAGCAATATCACTAACAAACCGTTAAAAAATTGTACATATACAACAGCTGAGAAAAATTACCAACGAGCTTTTATTTAATACATCCTTAACTAAATTGGTCGCTATTTCCTCAAGACCATAACTTCCAAATTCGTTCTCCATCTTCATGGTTCTATTGTAGAAAGAAAATGAGATTTTCTATTTCTCTCTGAGCTCGGTTTGCCTAAAAAAATACATCATAAACTCTAAATATATATATATTTCTTTTAAATTCCTCTCGTGCATTCCGACGATGCTTCTTCTCTCGCTGTTTGAACAAGAAGGGCTGGGTCGGGTCAGGGTAAGCTTAAATGACGTCGTGAATGCGCCATCGATTTACAGTGTCGTCCATCCAATTACAGTACGCTAAAATAGGAAATTAAAATCTTTGGACACGATTACGATGAGTCCGCACGCAGTTTGCGCAACTCGGACGTAATATTTCACCCAATGGGGTTTATTAGGTAGCTGATTCAATTAGTAGGCTGGGGGTTAGGTAGATTAAGGGTATTAAGGGATTTGTCATTACTCATTATGATTTGTATTTTATTATTTTACCATAAATTAGGAAAATTATCTCGCACAAATACTAACAATATGGGTATCAATTTTAGGTGATTTTGTGACAACACGATCCGCTTTGATCGAGGTCATTTGAGTGATTTTGGCGATAATCGAGCTAAATCGCTTAAATTGTATGACATTGTATTCAAATCGCTCGACGTTCACGTAGACTTTACCGAATTGATCGCGAAAGGTGTCGTTTAATAGATTTTGATATTTTGGCGACAACGACACGGTCAATTTGTGAACGAGTTCGTAGATGTCGCCGTGGCTTCCCAAATTTGATTTGGCATAATTTCATTAAAATTGATTTTAATTAATTGATCACTTATTGATTGTTCGATATTTTCATTTAATTAATTTTGATATTTTAGATGCATTTAGCCAAATTTTCAAATCGAGATGATTTTGATCGAATCGATCGCGATTCATATTTTAAACTCGATTCTTGCGATATTCTTCTCGTTAATTATTTATTTTAACTTTCATAATTCATTTGACTTGTGAATCATATGTGGAGGTCAACAACCTTGTTTGCTTGATAGTAATTTTTTTAGAGGTAGAGAAGGATATAAGCTATGAATGAGGGGTCAGATTTCTAGTACAAACTACAAAGTCAGCTTGGCTTTTACTATTCTGGGATTTGATATTTTTTAAGCTATAATCAAATTGAGTATGTCAAGGATTAGACTAAGTTTAATTTTATTATAAGTTGTTCATGTTCGGGTTGAGCTTGAGTCGAGCTTTGACTTGCATGTCCATACTTAGGTTGTTTAAATTTTTAGTAATTATACTTTATTTGTACTTGGTTGCTTATATTGATTGAATGAGTACTTCAATGAGTTAATAAACAATCTAAAAATTTGAATAAATATTTGACTTAACAAATGATTTATAAATTTAATCAAACAAGCAATTGAATAAATTTAAACTTAGTTTTTAATTCCATTATTTTAATTAATTGAGATATGATAGAAGTTGTGAGTAAATTTTCTTGCAATCAATTAACATAAATAAGTACTAATGAATAACATCATTGAAATAAATAAATAAATAGGAATTTCATCAAATATATATACAACTAATAACAAATAAATTAATTTGAAAAAAAAATTAAGAAAAAATATGATTACTTATGTTGACAAGAAGCATTTTGTGTTAAATAAATTTATATCAAGTCCATAAAATAGTTATTACTTTCATCTGATTAGAATTCAAATTTTTCTTAGGATTTTTTGTTGGAGCTAAATTTAATTGATTGACGATTTCAAAGTGGTTGAGATTTAAAGTTTTTTAAATAAATTAAAAATAATATTTTAAAAAAGAAATTGATGTGTAATGATTTTTTCTTGCATTTTCTCATCCCCTACACATGTCAAAATTTAGTTCACTTCTTGCATATGGTGGACAATGGTTGCGTGATATGTTAATTAATAAATTGGTTAATAAATAAATATTAGTACAATAAATACTATTGAAATTAAATTATAATCTATTACTATTAATTGTATAATTAACTAATTTTACATTTTATTTAAATAATATATGAGTTATCATTGAGCTTCATATCTACTATTTAAAAAGTTATTTATTGAACAACAAATGAGTTTGTTCATAAACATAAATAAACAAATTAAATTAAGTTCAAATTTGATTCATTTAACTTTAGAGTTTTTTAAAAAAAATTAAGTTTGTTTATTTACTAATTTGAACAAACATGATCTAGTATTAATCTAATTGAATTTGAGTTGTTCATCGAGTGCATTGGTTCATTTAAAACTTTATCTTGAACTGTCCTGCAACGACGGAAATTGTCCCTTAAGATGTTTTGGACACTCAATTATGGGAATCTACTTAAATGAAGCCAATCGAAACCAACATCAAAGCTAGCTCTCTCTATTTGTCTTTGAGAAATGTTGGATGTATACACTTTTTGTTTTTTTCATGTAAGTAGAAGTTAAACTATATAATCTAGTTGTGATGGCCATATAGAAAGTAAACTTGTATAAATGAGATGATGTTACCGAACTTTTGTCCAAATTATCGTTTGATGATCTAGTCTTCTCAGGTTTCTTATCACACTTTAGTGTGATCTTTTCATTTTACCTCATTGGTTACATTGTTCAATTAACTTTTTTCTCGAACGCGGCAATAGAGTTTGCACATTAGTTATTGTTGTAGAATATAATAGAGTTTCAGAATTTTATAGAAAAATTTGCTTATTTTTATGGCAAATTCTTATACTTGCACAAAGTAATCATTTTTAGTTGTGTGATTATTGCCTTTAGGTGTGCTAGAGATAAGAGTCCAAGTCATGATGAGTTCAAACATGATGTTGTCTTCTAGTGATATAGAGAAGGTTTAGTGCCTCTTGAATCACCCCTCAACAGGCAAAAAATGAAAAATGAATCTTTATAAAATTGCTCCCAAATACTTGGGTGAGGGTCGCTACCATTGATGAGGATGACATCAAGTACGATCAATGATGACACATGGTATAGTAGTATACTATAGTTATTATCTGAAATATTATTTTATTTTTTCTTTAATTTGTCGTTCTAGGCTTTCTCTAGACTCCATTAATATAAAAAGTCTTCTCTCTTATGTTATCTCTAAGCATATCTTTATGGGTCCAACACACATCTGTGTATAATATCCTATATTTTGTGAATAATCTACTCTTATAATCATGTTCTTTTGGGGTTTGACCTTGTATCCTCCTTTATACTCTTCAATCACCTCAGCAAGTGGATTTCTAGGAAGATTCGGGCTCAACAATTATGACCACAACCCTATATGATTACTTCAGATTATCAAAGCACTGCCCATTCACACTAGAAACTAAAGAATGCAACACACAATTATACCAGCATATTATTACAAAATAAAAGATATTACAACAGTACTGCTAGAAATTATAAAGCTATACTTACAGACATCACCAGAGAGAAGTATTATTTAGCCTAATAGGCAATAATACATTGGAATTTTCTTCAACACTAATATATTACACTCACAGAAGAACACACAAAGGAAAATAAGAGAACTCCACCTTCAGCTCTGTTTTGAATAGAGATGGTTCCTCCTTATTTATAGAGTGGCCCAGCTGATAAATCTTTAGTGCTTCTAATAATTGATTTGAGTGCTTTGTCCTTTTGTGCTGGGTGCTCTCTATAATTGGAGAAAATATTACGTCCGGAGTCTGCACGTAGCTTTATGTGCGGACTCCAATCTAACCCGACGTCCAGTGTGGTTTTTTTCCGCTTTTAGTGCTTAATGCTCATAAGGATCGATACACCACGCTTATCCTGCCTCATTCAAACAAAGAAGAAGCGTTAGAATGGGGAGGAATTTAAAAGAAATATATATCTAAATTTAGGGTTTAGGGGTGTATTTTTTCTTGCAACCGAGTGAGAGAAAGAGATTTTCTCATTTCTTTTACAAAGAACCATGAAGATGGAGAACCAAGACTAAAAATGAGGATGTATTAAATAAAAATGCATCGGTGATTTTTCTCAACCGCAGTAACGCATACAATTTTTTTTTAGTTTGAAATTCTTTTATTTAGTGTATATTTCCTACACTGTTTGGAGTTCTTTGCAAGAAGATTTTGCTTATTTTGAGGGATTTTTGCATCTGTACTCTTTGTACTCTCATGAGAGTACAGATGATTTTCTGAATATTTTTACAGTTTATTTTGCCTGGATGGAGAGAATACATTCCAAGAGAGAAGCAATTTTGTGGTTGTTTGGTTAATCTTTATGGAGATTTCCCGTACTCTATACTCAGACTCTCGAGAATATAAAGCATTTTGGGCAATTTTTTTCACTTTATGTGGCATGTTTGGAGGAAATATATTTATTACAATCCATCACGAATAATTTGGAGGCTGTTTGATGGTTTTTTTAGTGTTATTTTGCATATGTACTCTCTTGAGAGTACATACGATTTTTGCCATTTTTTCCGCTTTGACCGGTTGTTCGATTATGTTTATTACATAGAGGAGAAATTTTGAGGGATGTTTGATGGTTTCGGAGGATTTCTGATATGTACTCTGTTCTGACTCTCGAGAGTGATTTTTTGGATTTTTTTCACTTTCTGTGGCCTGTTTGGAGGAAATATGTTCATTACAATCTAAGAGGAATAATTTGGAGGATGTTTGGTTATTTTTTTAGTGTTATTTTGCATCTGTAGAGTACAGATGATTTTTGGTCATTTTCTCCAGTTTCTTTAGACTAGTTGTTAAGATTATTTTCATTACTCTCTGTACTCTCTATACTCTATATACTCTCCTGAGGGTACAGAGCATTTTGGTCATTTTTTGTCTGTTTCTTTAGCATGTTTGGAGGAAATATGTTTATTAGACACAATTTGGAAGTTGTTTGGTTGATTTGTTAGTATTTTCTTGCTCAGATCTCACTTCATGAGAGTACATATGATTTTGGTCATGTTGTCGTTTCTTTGGCTGGTTGTTGAGAGTACATTCGTTGGAAGTAATTTGGCAATTTGGATGGTTTGGGATTTTGCATTTGAACTCTCTGCATTTGTAAAGACTCTTTAGTAATGAAATATTTTACGATGCTTCATCTCGCTTCATTAGACTCCATGAAATTCAGCAAGACTCAATAGCCATGACCTCAATCCCGTCTTGTTGGGACATAGAAGCAAGCTTTCTTTCTAGTGCATTCCTTTCACCCCATGAAGTTGGTAGGGATGCCAAATAGGGGAGAAGGTCTTATGGAATAGAGGTAATGTGCTTCAGAGGTCAAGACTTCCAAGGAGGAAGCCTTAAAGAGCATCTTGAAGGTAAAAAACACAAAGCAAAAGAAGCCTTACAGAAAGCAAAAGAAGCCTTAAAGAGCATCACCCCCGATGAAGTTGCAGTGATAATAGGGATGCCAAATAGAGGGGAGGTCTTATGACATAAAGGGAATGTTCTATCTGTGAGGTTAGCACTTCCAGTGAGGAAGCCCTTAAAGAGCATCTTGAAGGTAAAAAATACAAAGCAAAAGAAGATCGAGCAAGAAGAGACCTCTCAGACTCTCAGACTCATACTCTCTGACTCTCTCATACTCTCAGCTCTTCTCAACTCATGGGTAACTTGATATAATATTGTTTATGTTTCTATGATGATTTCTTTACTTGTTTGGAGGCTGTTTGGTTGGTTTTTTAGTGTCATTTTGTATTTGTACTCTCTGTACTCTCTTGAGAGTACAGACGACTTTAGCCATTTTTTTCCAATTTCTTTGGCCTATTTGGAGGAAATTTGTTCATTACATTACATTGGAAGCAATTTGGAGAGATGTTTGGATAATTTTTGCATCTGTACTCTCTGTATTTAGCTCATTTTTTCCCCTTTCTTTGGCCTGTTTGGAGGGAATATGTTTATTTATGGAGCTATTTTACATGTCACATTTATGTGGAGCTGTCTTGGAAGGTGAATGCGGTCAATGAGCAGTACGATGATGAATTCGTGATGTCTAATGAACCAAATTTGGGAAACTCACACTTCTCGTATGAATGAGGCGATGTGCACCCACGATATCAAACGCTTGTGAAGGACCATACTAGTTATTGGCCAAACTCCAAGAAATTGAAATCAAAAGATTTTTGTGCAAAACCGAAGAAATGCCTAAATGGCTTAGAAAAATTCCAAAAAACCGATACAAGGATGACTTGTCTGGCCATGATTAGATTCTCTGTTGACTTGACGGAACGGATAAAAAAAAAACATAGAAAGTCATAATCATTTGTTGGCAAAGCTCAGGACCTACATCTTCTGTGATCACAGATGCATTAGTACAAAACAGGAAAGGCAAGCAATTTTGGGATTACAAATGGATGAGCGATGATTTCTTAGTAAGTTTTTTTTAAGCATGTCTAGGATAGAATATTTGCTTTGGTGATGTGATAATTTTGATACAAGAGACTCAATAAATATAATTGTTTTGTTGAGTGAATCACCGGCAAAATGTATTATGAGTAGCCTTTTATCGAAGAGAGATTGAGTCATTCTCATGGCTATTCCGGACATTTTTGCGATGATGACATCCTAATAATATTCACGATCAAGATCGCTAGCGAGCTATCAAAATTGTATTACCGCATACTCGTCATAGGTTGTGCCAATGGCATATTTCAAAGAAAGCTCCTTCCAAGGTTCACTACTTTAATAGTAATAAGAGGGTACAAGGGATATTTTATGCATGCATGAGCAAATGTGACTCAGAGGAAGAGTTTGAAGAAGCTTAGTCTGCCATGCTAGAAGAAGGCAATTTGTATGATCATCCTTGGTTGTCTGAGCTTTATAAAATTATATCCAAGTGGTCCACTGCATTCAACAAAGACTCATTATGCATGGGCATCTTGTCAATGCAATGTAGTGAGTCATTGAACAACGTATGTCACAAAATCTCTAAACCAACAAGTTTGCTCATAGATTGTTTCTTGGGGTTGGAGAAGGTTATGGAGACATGGCCGAAATGAACATGACGAAGACTTCAAGTGTAGCCAGTCATCGATTGTTCCTATTGTTAAGACCAGTCCAATTCTAAAACAAGCTGCTATGTTTTATACAAGAAAGTTGTATACTATGTTTGCATGGAGTTGGAGGCCTATCAGTAACTGTGTCAGATGATAGCCCCATGGAGTATTTGGTGAGAAACTTAGAGAATAAAAAATCATCCAAAACATGGACTGTCCATTTCGATGGGACTACCCTAGATGTAACTTGTACTTGTAAGAAATTTGAAATGATGGGATTACTTTATGCTCATTGTGTCAGAGTTCTTAGTCAGGAAGATGTAGTGCGCATTCCCGATAAGTATCTGCTCATGCGATGGTCTACCAGAGCAAAGAGGGATATTTACATCGATTGTGCATATAGAAAATTAAGAGATGTGAAAGGCACAGATGGAAATGCTACTGGCATTATTTTTCGTAACCATGTTAGTCAATATGCATATCAAATAAGTGTCAGGGCACATGGTAATAATAGAGCTGAGGACTATATGCTTCAATCCTTAAAAAAACTATACGATAATGTCGACTCTATAATAAGTGGGAATTCTCTTCCAGCTGACAGAGTAGCTAAGAAGAAGAAGTCAGCTATAGCAGACAAGGGAAAAGATATCTTGAAGGATCCAGTTAAGCAACGTCCAAAGGGTGTTTCCAACGCAAGGCTTAAGGGATATTGGGAAAGATCCAAGAAATCCAAGAGTAATTCTATATTTGCCTCTTAATTTGTAGTATTTAAAATATTGCTGCTAATCTTCAAACCATATTTTGTTATTACGAAAGTTCAAAGCGATAGTGTAGCGTGTTTATCACCCCTTGCAACACCTTTCTCTGTTATGCGAGTGTTTTTTCGAGGATACGCCGCAGAATAGCACATCGATCTTTGTTAAAATCATTAACTAATACGATGATCTACCAGAATTTCGAGCTCAACAATCATTAGTCGGTGAAACTAAGTTGATGATGGATATTATTACAGGAAAACATTTTAATGCATGATATCATTTAGTTATGTGTTCTTCGACTGCGCAATCATTTTTGCAAAGCTTTAGAGTCTCTAATATGACTTTCTTTTACTTAATAGGTACACCAGCAGTCTCACCTATGGGATTCGGTTAGGAAGACTGCCTCAGAGTTGCGGCATTAGGATGACCTTCTCATGCTCCAGACTGTGCAATCATTTCTTTGTCAGGATGACTTTCTTCTTTTAAGCAGCTTTATACTGAAACATACTATTATTATAAAAATGCACAGAAAGCTCGTACTGTAGGAGAATCTGAGAGTAGAGTATAGAGGGTACATAACTTTATAATCCTTAGACCTTCAACTAAATCTCTCATATTTTACCAAATTCGTATTTGATTGATGAGTCTACCTTGCTTACGAATGAGTGATTTCCATTGCACATAGTTTGATATATGTACTCTATAAAGTACTCTACATTTTATGAAAAGAAAAAAAAATCGTGATGACGATTATATTAGTACTGACGATATTAGTTTAGTAATTATTTATAAATTTATCAATGATATTAATTTAATTCAGATGATAATTTCAGTTATTACATTATTTGAAAAAATTCATCATCTAAAAATATATAATTTGCTCCACACTGCCTTAAAGATTTATATTTCTAAATAAGACGTTGGTAAGTCGCATCATCGACAGTATATTTGTCTATTTTATGCATATATTTTAGTAGAAAGTAGGTTTTAACAAGCATGATTTCAATTGGTAGAAAGTAATCGTAAACACTTATATTACCTTCACATGCTAAGTAGTTCATATTGCTTCTCCTACATACTTTCAGATTGAGGTATTACGAGATGGAGTATAAATTTTAGATAATGTAAATTTTAGCTTCACCTTTTGATTGATATGAATTTAAAATATGATATAAATTCAGAGAATGAGAGTACTGAGAGTACTGAGAGAGTATATAGAGTCTGAGACTACAGTCTGAGAGAGTGAGTGAGAGAGTACGAGTATAGAGTAGATTACTGAGAGAGTAAGAAAGTATATAGAGTATACACATGCTAAAACTCATAAAAAGGCAACCCAGGAGCATCCAACTTGCTTTAAGATTATAGTGAATAATTCCTCTTCGTCTTGCAAAGCAAAAGTGGAAATGGGAAAAAATAAGCAAATAATCTGTACTATGAGGAGAATACAAAGAGTTAAGCTACATAACACCTCAAATATTCTTATAGCCAACCTTCAAACTACACCTGGAATAGAGAGTATAGAGTACAAAGTATAGAGGAATGCAGAGAAAGTACAGAGAGTCCAAATAGTACAGAGAGTACAGAGAGTATAGAGAGCATAGATAGCATAAACAGCACATAGAGTATAGACAAAACACATCTTAGTAGAGCAGCCCAGCTTCAAATAGATTGCTGCAGATGTTCTCTGCTAATCATAATTTATCCAAAACTATCAAGGAAAATTGAAGAAAAATAGATGAAATATTGTGTACTCCTAGGAGAGTACATAGAGCACAGATGAAACACATCCCAGTAAAGCATTCCAGCATCAACCAAATTTCTGCATGTGTTCTCTGCTAATAATAAAAGATCCAAACTACCCAATAATATTGAAAAAATGAAATACCTTGTATAATTATTTTACTTATCAAACTTTAAATGTACTTCTTAGCTTGGCTTTTCATTCCCAAATAAAAGATTAAGCGAACTTCGACCTAAAGCAATTCATCTTCTTAGACCAATCTTGGTGGTCAGCCCATTTAAGTGGGAATTTTCTAATTGCTGTCTCCATGTACTTGCAGACAAACATCCCGTCAACATTATTTTTGGTGACTTCATTTCGATTGGCCATTTTGTGGGATCGCTCACAAAAAAGATCTTTAACAAGTAATTTGATCTGAATTGCAAGAAGTATAGTCAATAAGGGGGGTAAGAAAAAACCAGTTTACAGAAACTAAATTGAAAATAACTCTTATAATCTCTAGAAGAATGGCCTTATGGGTTGGTTTTGGTAATGAGTCATAAAAATACCAGGCCCCTAGCTTAATATGCCCAACCAGGAGTGTCTAGTACTGATTATCTATAATTGAAAGTAAGAGTAGCTCAGCCCTTGACACACTGTCTACAGTGACATGTTGGATGAATATTTTGCTTTCCTTGTGTAAGCCATATTTTGCATAACTCTGTAAGAAAAGAAGAGAATGTTTATAAATTGTAGTTTCCATCTATACAAATAATGATTGAATTATAACCACATATTTGTGGGGTAACTTACCCAAGCATGAGATGTACAAATAGGGGACATATAGCCAGACGAGCGAGTACTCTCTAAGAAGACGAAAGCATCAATGTGTGCATCTGAGAGATATTGATCTATCAGCAACTCATCGATCTGCCCTCGTGCAATAATGATATTTCCAGCCGCGAATACTGTATCACCCCTGAAAGTGATAAAATATTTTAAAGTGAGCTTAATTAAATGAATAGGTTATTTTAGGTATGAAGGAGCTGATTGAAGATTGACTTACTTATCCTCAAATCGGGAGCATGATGTGTCAATAAGATGGAGCATTGGCTTAGGCAGAACAGCTCTAGATGAGAACTCAATAAAATGATGTGCCTCTGCTAGCTGCAATAAAATTACTGACGATGAAAGTTAGTGATGAAGAGCTAGATTCACTATGAATTTAGGATCGATCTACTGAGATGATTCATACATCCGACTGATGCTCCTCCACCATAATGATAGCAGTCTATGGGTCATTGACCTTTATTGGCTCATCTTTGCGAACCTATAAAAAAATTTAGTGAAATCTATTTCTATTATCTCAAATTTAAAAGAAAGTAACTTAATACCTCTGCTTTGTTTCTTGAGTGGAGGCCACCACATCACTTATTCTTGCTCGTGACTTCGTGAAGGGTGAAGGGGACCAGCTTTCCTCTTCCTTATCTCAACCTTCACACCACAATGATCGATTAAATGCTTGAGCATCTTCATGTGCATTGGAGGCCTCGATAGCTTCCCCTATGGTGGACTCAACAGCTTCCTAGTGGAGGCTACCTCAGGGGCTTCCCAAGTGGAAGTATCCACAGGGGCAGAAGTTGTAGTTGCCTCCATAAGAGACTCCCCTGTGCTAGCCTCCACAGGGGAAGCTCCTCTGGTATCCTCCAAAGGTGTTGCCCCTGTGACTGCCTCCTCAAGAGTTCCCCCTATGACTGCCTCCTCAAGAGTTCTCCCTGTGGTGACCTCCATAGGAGCTTCCCCAACAGTAGGGATGGTAGGACCCCGCTGCCCAGGAAGAACCTCCTCGATAGCAGTAGCCCGCAAATCAATCCCATCCATTCTCTCTATCATTGTTGCTTGAAAAGAAGATATTATATCTTTCAAGTCCCTAAAACCTGCAAGTATCCTCTCCACCATAAAGCCTTCTGTGGGGTAGTAGCAGAGGGCAGGCTAGATACACTGGATGGGAGAGAATATCGAGGAGAGACATATGGAGATTCAATGGGGGCTGAACTCAGTGGACTTAGAATGGGACTTCTATCGGGCTCAACATGTATTTCATGTTGGGCAGGGGAAAATGATTCAAGGAGCCAGGTCTCCTCTTCCGATATATCCTCGAATGAAAGGCAAACCTGTGTTAAACCGATAAGAAAATGTGATGACTACAACATAAATAAATACATAATTATAAGAAATAAGTGATATTATTATATGTGGTGTCCTCCTAAACCAATGAAGGCTTCATCTAGAAACTTTATTTTCATCCATCGATAATGGCTTTGCAAATGGAGATGGAGGCCTCATGATGCTTATGCTTTCGCTGATCTACAATTAATATTTATGTAAGTTAACTTCAATGCATCAAATAATACATAACCAAGATATAAAACATACCATAAGAAGAGTGACAAATCCACTCATGTCCTCGGGTATGAATCTTTGATGTAATACCATCAAATTATGAAATTAGGAAAGCCCAGATGGCCTCGCAATTGTATTCAAATTATCTATGTCATGGTAGGCAATCAATTCGATGCCACCCTATAGTTGTGATATACAAAAGCGATATGTAAAAGCGTATAGCGTACTGCGAAATGAGTTATCCGCATGCTCAAGCATAGTCTTATAGTCCACCGAACTGAGCTGACGGATTTCGCCATAAGACCTTCTCCCCTATTTGGCATCCCTACAATTCTGTAACTTCATTGGGGTGAAAGGAATGCACCGCCCACCAGAAAGAAAGCTTGCTTCTATCTCCCAGAGCAGATTGAGGTAATGGCTATTGAGTCTTCAATTCCGTGAGTCTAATGAATTGATGCGGAAGCCTCTTTAAAATGTCAATGACTTCATCAAGAAATCATGTGTATTATCGAACACCGTTCTAACTGGTAGGCTCTCATCTCAGTTATCCTTTTCCCAGACATGGTAAACTTCAAAATGAAAAGTCAGTTAATGAAAGTACAGATGTAAATCAACCATGAAAAATAACCAATCAGCCTCCAAATTATTCCCAATTGATTTGTAATGAACATATTTCCTCCAAACAGGCCAAAGAAATAGGGAAAAAATGACCAAAATGCTTTGTACTCTCATGAGAGTACAGATGCAAAAATCTCTCAGAAACCATCCAAACAGCCGCCAAATTGCTTCCACTGGAATATAATGAACATAATCTGAACAACAAGGCCAAAGAAACTGGAAAAAAATGACCACAAAATCATCTGTACTCTAAAGAGAGTACAAAGAGTACAAATGCAAAATAACACTAAAAAACCAACCAAACAGCCTCCAAATTGTTCCTGATGGATTGCAATGAACATATTTCCTCTAAACAGGCCAAAGAAATAGAAAAAAAATGACCAAAATGCTTTGTACTCTCATGAGAGTATAGAGAATCTACACAAAATCCACCATCCAAACAAACAAATTGCTTCCACTGGAATGTAATGAACATAATCTGGACAACCAGGCCAAAGAAACTAGAAAAAAATATCCACAAAATCATCTGTACTTTCAAGAGAGTATAGAGAGTACCGATGCAAAAATCCCCCAAAAATCATCCAAACATCCCTCCAAATTGCTTCCAATGTAATGTAATGAACATAATCTGAACAACTAGGCCAAAGAAACTGGAAAAAATGTCCACAAAATCATCTGTACTCTCAAGAGAGTACGGAGAATGATACAAAATAATACTAAAAAACCAAAAAGCCTCCAAATTGTTTTATGGATTGCAATGAACATATTTCCTCCAAAGCAGCTAAAAAAAGAAAAAATGACCAAAATGCTCACTCTCATGAGAGTATAGAGGATGCAAAATCCCGAAACCATTCAAACAACCACCAAATTGCTTCCACTGGAATGTAATGAATATAATCTGAACAACCAGGCTAAAGAAACTGGAAAAAAATATCCACAAAATCATATGTACTCTCAAGAGAGTACAGAGAGTCTAGATGCAAAATAACACTAAAAAACCAACCAAACAGCCTCCAAATTATTTCTCATGGATTGCAATGAACATATTTCCTCCAAATATGCCAAAGAAACAGGAAAAAATGACCAAAATTCTCTGTACTCTCAGACAGAGAGAGTATAAATCAAAATCCTCGAACTGTCCAAACACCAAAATTACTTTCCGGAATGTAATGAACATAATATGAACAACCAGGCCAAATAAATTGGAAAAAAATGTCCACAATATCATATGTACTCTCATGAGAGTACATATGCAAAAATCTCCCAGAAATCATCCAAACATCCACCAAATTGCTTCCACTAGAATGTAATGAACATAATCTGAACAACCAGGCCAAAGAATCTGGAAAAAAATATCCACAAAATCATTTGTACTCTCAAGAGAGTACAGAGAGTACATATGCAAAAATCCTCCAGAAACCATCCAAACATCCCTCCAAATTGCTTCCAATGTAATGTAATGAACATAATCTGAACAACCAGGCCAAAGAAACTGGAAAAAATGTCCACAAAATTATCTGTACTCTCAAGAGAGTATAGAGAGTACAAATGCAAAATAACACTAAAAAACCAACCAAAAAGCCTCTAAATTATTTCTGATGGATTGCAATGAACATATTTCCTCCAAATAGGCTAAAGAAACAGGAAAAAATGACTAAAATGCTCTATACTCTCATGAGAGTACAGAGAGTATAGATGCAAAAATCTCCCAGAAACCATTCAAATAGCCACCAAATTGCTTCCACTAGAATGTAATGAACATAATCAACAACCAAGCCAAAAGCGGAAAAAATATCACAAATCATCAGTACTCTCAAAATAGTACTGAGAGTAAAAATACTAAAAAACCTAGCCTCCAAATTATTCCTAATGGATTACAAAGAACATATTTCCTCCAAATAGGCCAAAGAAACAAGAAAAAAAATGACCAAAATGCTTTGTAGTATAGATGCAAAAATCTCCCAGAAATCATCCAAACAGCCACCAAATTGCATCCACTAGAATATAATGAACATAATCCAACAATGAGCCAGAAACTGGAAAAAATGTCTACAAAATCATCACACTCTCATGAGAATGCAGAGAATCTGATGAAAAATCTCCCAAACCATTCAACGACCACCAAATTACTTCCTGGAATGTAATGAACATAATCGAGCAACCAAGCCAAAGAAAGCGGAAAAAATATTCACAAATTATCACCTCTCAAGAGAGTATGAGAATCTGAGATGCAAAATAACACTAAAAAGCCAATCAAACAGCCTCCAAATTATTCCTGATATATTGCAATGAACATATTTCCTCCAAATAGGCCAAAGAAACAGGAAAAAAATGACCAAAATGCTCTGTAGTACAGATGCAAAAATCTCCCAAAACCATCCAAACAGCCACCAAATTGCTTCCACTGGAATGTAATGAACATAATCTGAACAACCAGGCCAAAGAAACTGGAAAAAAATGTCCACAAAATCATCTGTACTCTCATGAGAGTATAGAGTACATATGCAAAAAATCCCCAATCATCCAAAAGCCCAAATTACTTCCACGATAATAACAACAATCGCCAAAGCGGAAAAAATGTCCACAAAATTATTTGTACTCTCAAGAGAGTACAGATGCAAAAATTTCCCAAAAACTATCCGAACATCCCTCCAAATTACTTCCAATGTAATGTAATGAACATAATCTAAACAACCAAGCCAAAGAAAATGGAAAAAATATCCACAAAATCATATGTACTCTCAAGAGAGTACAGAGAGTACAGATGCAAAAGAACACTAAAAAACTAATCAAACAGCCTCTAAATTATTCCTGATGGATTGCAATGAACATATTTCTTCCAAACAGGCCAAAGAAACAGGAAAAAATGACCAAAATGCTCTGTACTCTCATAAGAGTACAGAGAGTACAGATGCAAAAATCTCCTAGAAACCATTCAAACAGCCACCAAATTGCTTCCACTGGAATGTAATGAACATAATCTGAACAACCAGGCCAAAGAAACTGGAAAAAATGTCCACAAATTCATCTGTACTCTCAAGAGAGTACAAAGAGTATAGATGCAAAATAACACTAAAAAACTAACCAAACAACCTCCAAATTATTCTTGATGGATTGCAATGAACATATTTCCTCCAAACAGGCCAAAGAAACAAGAAAAATGACCAAAATGCTATGTACTCTCATGAGAGTACAGAGAGTACAGATGTAAAAATCCCCCAAAAACCATCGAAACAGCCACCAAATTGCTTCCGCTGGAATGTAATGAACATAATCTGAACAACCATGCCAAAGAAACTGGAAAAAAATGTCCACAAAATCATTTGTACTCTCATGAGAGTACAGATACAAAAATCTCCCAGAAACCATCCAAACAGCCACCAAATTGCTTCCACTGGAATGTAATGAACATAATCAACGTCAAAGAAACTGACAAAATATCCATAAATCATCGTACTCTCAAGAGTGAGCTCTCAAGAGTGAGAGTAGATGTAAAATAATACTAAAAAACTAACCAAACAGCCTCCAAATTATTCCTCATGGATTGCAATGAACATATTTTCTCCAAATAGGCCAAAGAAATAGGAAACAAATGACCAAAATGCTCTGTACTCTCATGAGAATACAGAGAGTACAGATGCAAAAATCCCTCAGAAATCATCCAAATTGCTTCCACTAGAATGTAATGAACATAATCTAAACAACCAAGCCAAAGAAACTAGAAAAAATATCCACAAAATCATCTGTACTCTCAAGAGAGTACAGAGAGTATAGATGCAAAATAACACTAAAAAACCAACCAAACAGCCTCCAAATTATTCCTAATGGATTGTAATGAACATATTTCCTCCAAACAAGCCAAAGAAACAGGAAAGAAATGACCAAAATGCTCTGTACTCTCATGAGAGTACAGAGAGTACAGATGCAGAAATCAGACCATAGAATTTTAATTCCATCGACTGAACATACTATCATCCCTGATCAGGCCACAGAATTCATATTGAAACATGACCAAACATCCTACCATGTGATATACTAAACATTTTACAAGGCTAATCAGTTCAAAAATTTGAAAATAACGGCGTGTACCATCTTGATAGTACAGAGAGTACACATGCAAAACATCTCCAAAAATTACTAAAATACATCCCATTCATTTAAAGAACTCAAATATTCTAAAATGTTCACATACTAGACGGTGAGAAGAATAGAGAAAACCCTAAATTCAGTAAAGTTCGGGAACACATGTGTAAATACCTCATGTAGTCACCTACAATACCTCAATGGAAGTTATTCACAAGATTTGCTAAACCACGGCGATCGGATGTTCGATTGAGCGGAGGCGAGCTAGAAAGCCCTAAAGCGTCATCTGGAAGGAATGTCGAACGACGCTCATCTCATTTTTCTTCTCCCGCTGTTTGAATGAGGCGTAGCCAAGATGAGCTATGCCGTCCATCCGATTCTGACCGTTAAGCACTAAAATGGAAAAAACTACGACATCGTCGATTGAGTCCGCGAAAGCGTCGCGACTCGACGTAATATTTTCTCTCCATAATTGAGAATCGTGTCTTTACTTTTTCGATTTGAGTGCTCTATCCTTCCTTTTGGTGCTTTCTATAATTGAGAATACGTGTCTTTTCTTTTTCTGAGTGCTTGCTTTTTTCTGAGTAGCTTTAATAATTGCATTTTTTTTTCTTTTTTTGAGTGCGCCGTAGCTTTAATAATTGTAGCTTTTTTGTAGTGCATTAATTATTATGTATGCTATCATTTTTCCAAGCTTTCTTGAAACGATTATAGCATTTGCTTTTTCTTGCAGTATATGCACTGGTATGTTTTTTCTTTCTGCAGCCTTTCGCATAACTTTTCTTTTACTTTGTTACTAGCTTTTATCATATTTTTTCGTAGTAAATTTACTCATTTCTGATATAATACTTCATGAATTCTTCTGGTACTTGATTTGCTATGAATGTATATGAATAAATTGTCTCAGTAATGATATACCCAGATGTTGCTTGCATCTATTTTTTTGTCTCCAGCCAAAGCTGATATAAATCTTCATATTTTTGTCACTGGTACCATGGTTTGTCAGCAGTATATTTAGGATAGAATGGTTCACTGTTGATGCCTATTTGTATTAGTGAAATATGTCCTTCTCGGATTTTAGGATATGTTTGAAATAATTTAATATATATATTCTAGTTAACTTTCGCTTGGAATGTTTCAACAACATATAAAAAGACTTTTGGTAATTTTTGAAGATTAGATAAATCTTCAATATACATCATCCGAATTAATCCAGACTCGTATAATTGGTGAATAATTTTGGCATATGTGGTGTCATATATATAAGCTACATGATATTTTTCATAGGAATGGAAATATATCTGAGCATTAATTTTTTCTTGGTATAAGGAATATCATTACCAATTTTCGGCTATTTCCAATATATTTTTTTGGTTTGGGGGCTTCTTTTGTAGTATAGTAGAAAAGGTATTTTATTTTTCACTTATTATTTTGGCTGAGTTTATAGAGTGGAAATCCTTTAATTCATCTTGTAATTGTGCCACAGAGGATAGTTGTTCATCATCAATCTCTCCCAGGAGATATTTTTTGACTTTTTGTAATTCTGCAAGTATTTTGTTGCTATATGCTATTTCACATTCAAGCTTCCATAATTGGGGGTCCAATATTTCGAGATAACTTTCAAACTTCTTATCGTCAGATGTGACTATGGTTATTTTTTAAGTACTATGGAATGATTATATTATTATTTAGTTCTTTTATGATACAACTTGAGGACCTTTCTGAACCTTCCAAGGATACAGGGGCTAAAGATAATGTGATTGTTTCAGATAAAAAGGAACCTTCTTTGCCGAAAATTGCAAGAGAAACTAGTTCAGTGGATGTGTTTGCATAGGGAGCTCTAGGAAGGGATTTCCACACTACTAACATAATTTTGTGAAGAGGTGTTGAAGATATCATAAATTTGAATTGTTTTTAAGCTATTTAAGTTGGATTTGTAGATAGTTTTTTAAAAGATAATTTTGTGAAGAGGTGAATGAATTATTGTAATATATAATTGTTGTTTGGTTGCAAGTATAAGATGTGAATAGTAAAATAAATATAAAGATTTGAGTTTTTTTGTCTAAATGTTTGATTTGAAGTAAATTAAATAAAATCAATTGTGTGGGGAATTTAGAATACAATGGAGTATTATTTATTTTTGAGGAATTTAAAATTTACTTAATTTGTGTGAATTTTAAATATATGAAAATTTGCAAGTCTAATTTTAACCATCATGCCATCTATTTTTGTTCATCACATCCGATCAAATAAATTCAATCTTAATATTTCAAATTGACATTCAAATATTGATATTCATAACAAGAACTTAATCTATTTTTTTGTATTTTTGTATAATTTTTAATGATTTGATCATGATATATATAAATAAATAAATAAAGAGTGATTAAAAGGTTATTTGTAAAAATCCCTAATTAAATTTAGTGTTGACTTAAGAAGATACAATAGTTAGTTATTATAAATATGAAAAATGTTTTTAAGGAGTGATAAGAAAACACTATTATGACTTACAATGACGAGAAAAGATATTTTGCAAATAATATAATAAGCAAAGTAAAGCTATAATTTAGTGTAATTTATATCACCGTTTGGATGTAAAAGTACGAGGAAAGGAGATATATGTAAGAATAATCATGCATGACTAACCCAAAACACCGTCATATCCATTTATATCCCATCCATGCATATGTATATATCTAAAGAGAAATCTCGAGGTCAAGCTTGTTCCCTGTGACGAAGCACAGCTTGTCATCTCCGTCTCTAAAAGCCCACATCTCAACCTGATCGCCAGCGGCAAAGTAACTCCGGCGACGAAATTCTCTGTAGTTTTCGCCCTTAAGCACAGAAGCTTTACTCGCATCCCACCTCGTAAGATATAGCAAACAACCCCATCCATTTCTATTATACACCATCACCTCAAGTCTTCCATGTTCTCTACCCTGTTTCCTCTCTCCTGCTTTGCCTTCTCTGCCATAAAATCACAGCCTTTTTGAAGTCGTAAAGTTAGCAATACTCTTCATATTCGCCAGTGCCATCTCCTCTGTTGTCATCTTTGGCATTATCCGGTCTTCGGCGATCTGCTTCCTTATCATGAAGCGGTTCTGCTGATTGCTAGCATCGGAAGCATAGATTTGCTTCTTCATTACTTTCCATAGAAAGGTGGCTCCTTTATCGGCGGCGAGCTTCGCAACCCATGCTGGCATGTCTTCTACGTTCTCTGTTTCGCCGGTGGTGGTTGCTTGTCATGGGCGGCAGAAATTTATTTCAGTGGGAGCACAATAAGACAAAAAATAATTCACTTACATAACAAAATAAAGAAATAAAATCTCATAATAACATAAATTTTTTCACATTACATATCATTTATAACTTCTTCTTTCGAGTCTTCATATTTTGAAAATTTGGTACAATTAATTCTTTGTCAATACTCTTAAATAAAAAAATATTCATATACCTTAATTGATTGTAAAGATTATTCCATTAAAAGATATTTCTGAATATTCTACTTCTCTAAGATTACCTAATATAAATTAAAATATATATAGATATATATATATTTTAGGATAAAAAATAATTAAGTAATGCAAATTAACTAAATAATAAAAATTAGATATCATTGATTGTGAGCAAATAATATCAATGATATTTATTTTAAAATAATCAATGAGATTTATAATTAAAAATTATCTATTTTTGAATAAAATTTAATTAAAATTACCTTATGTTAAGAAAGGTAGAGGTAGACCTAAAAAGACTTGGTTAAGATGTATAAAAAATGACCTTAGTATACTCAAATTAAATGACAATTTGACATATAATAGGACACAATAGAGACGAAGGATTCATGTAGCCGACCTCACATAGTGGGATAAGGCTTGTTGTTGTTATTGCTTTTATTGTTATTTACATAAAAATAATATAATCATAAGTAAATTAATTAAATATAATTATCATAATATAATACATCATAAATCTATTTATTAATCATAAAATAATAAGTCTATATCATTTACATCTAATTTCATTAAATTATAATTAATCTAAAATGATATATTAATTAATCATTATTTAAATAAATTAATATGAAATTAAAAATAAATCAAAATAAATTAATAAACCAGAAAAGGTAAGAGATTGAGGGATTTAACGTTCGAAATCTTTCATTTTAATTGAAAAGAGAAGGGCGGAAGGTAATCCTCTTCTTCCCTCCCACCCTCTTTCTGACGCTTCTGCTTCTCTAAATCCCGTAAACCCCTACCAACAGGATTTAGCAAATCAATTAACTTGGCGGGTTTAACGGGATTGCAAAAAACGATTTAACTTGTCCAAAATATCGTTTGGCTGGATTTAAGTTAAATTCAGCTTAAATCCTGCTCAAATCCTGCCAAACACTTGCGTGCAAGAAGATAAATACTATCAAGAAAGATGGAGATACCTTCATGCACTGAGTCCAAGTCGATCCAGAAATCGAGGCTGAGGAGCGGCAATTCACGAGATTTAGAGAAACAAAAATGCGCCGAGTGTGAGAGGAAAACTAAGAGTTTTAAATCATAACGGCCCAGTGGAGTCACGTGCCCCAGTGCCCCCACCCTCCCTCCGCCCATGTTGCTAATTTAGAAAGAGGAAGGGTGGAGGACAGCTTCGAAATGAGATCGAGTGTTTCCAAATACTCAATTTTAGAAGTAGCAGATGATAGCAGAGAGAAAGAGAATGAACGAAGAGAATAAGGAGCCGTAGTTTGATGACGATGAGTTAAATTGGTTTGGACTTCAATCATATTTTATTGAACACGTGAACATATGCTCAACTGCCTGTAAAAGTTTGGATCCATATATTATGTACCGGACTGAGAGTCCGTTTTCCGGCGGAAAGAAGTGCTTAGTGTGAACAATTGTCAAACTAAATTTATATAATTATCTAATCTCTCTCTCTCTCTCTCTCTCTCTCTCTCTCTCTCTCTCTGTGTCTCACCATGTGATTATCATCTGACCACTATCTCTCTCTCTCTCTCTCTCTCTCTCTCTCTCTCCATGTATGTCATGCAGTTTAAAAAAATTAAGTTAAAATGTTCAAGCCAAATTTTGATAAATTTATAAATTTAATTTAATAAGAGTATAATAAATGAGTACTTATATAATTTTATATCATATTTTATCTTAAAATTATGGAAAGAATTTAAAATTTATCTTAATTAAAATTTGATATTCATACAATTATAATGTCTTAAAGAATAGTAGATAATAATAAATTTTATTTTTCATGAAAAATAGTCAATAGTGTTTTTTTATCTTTTTTTTTATATTTATTCACATATAAATATTTCTTGATATATAAATATATTTTAAAATTATATTATTACAAAACAATCAAAAAATAGTGATGATTGATAAACACTATTATAATGTAACACTAATAAAATATATACTTTTTGAAGCAAGCAAATTTAGTGACTATTTAATATCTTATATTGAGAAATAAATATTTAATTTGATTCTTATTAAAGTTATTATATAATATTATAAAAAAATATAAAATAGCATGAAAAGATTGTAATCAATTTTTAAGTTATTGATCATAATAAAATATAAGATTTTATTTTGATTTATCTATTATTCAATTTAAAGTTTAATATAAAATTATTTATATAATAATTTTGCCGATCCTAAAAAAATAAGTTAGTTCGGCCTCTCAAGCAGGTGGGTTTTGATTTCCTAGTAAAGTTTTAGCTTATTATTTTTATTTCAAAGATCTGAGTGAATCTGAGTTTCGGAGCTATGGACTGCTGCATACTCTATTTTTGGAAACAAAATATTACTTCTTTGATTTTGTTTTTCTAAAATATAAGTTAAGGCTTAATTTTCAATATATTAAGGCGTCTTTTTATAGGTTAAAACAATGGAAAATATTATTTTCCTGACGTTTTTTTATTCTGAGGCAATACATGATCAGGAAAATAAATTCAAATCGATAGATTTTTAAAGTGAAATGGCCTAAATTTTTTCTGCATTTAATTGTTATTTTAGTGTTATTCAGTACTCGTATAATTAAGTTCATATTTGTTACACCAAATAACATATTATTTGAATGCGCATACAATCACTTGGCAATCTCTATTCCTACTTCCAATACTCTCTTAGTGGAAAAGGCCCTTCAACAAGATTAAAATTTAAAAAAATTTAAAAAAATTTGAAATAATTTAAAATTAATGTAAATTCAAAAAGTATTAAACTTGTTGCATGCCAAAAAAAATTATAATGATAGAGTAAAATTTGACATCTTAATTTTATATGGAAATTCAGCACGTACACGAATAGTTAAAAAGAGAACAATAAACTTCAGAATTTTTATGTAGAAAAACACTTTAAAAGCAAAAAAAAAAAATTACGAGGCCTAGTCTAATCAAAATATTCCACTATATGTGTTTGAGTTACAAAGTTTCAACTTTTCTGATAATGGGATTATAATATTATATTTTGAAAACTAAGACGGTGGGAGTTCTTGAATCAGTTATAGTTATCTTTGCGATGGTTGGGTTGTAATGACCATCATTCATGACAATAAGTGGCGATCGATAACGATGGGACTTGAGAACGGTACTCTCAACTTTATTTTAAGTTAACTCTTAGCTTCTTTCTCAATTATGACAAGTATGAGGTCCTATTTATAAGATTTTAAGGGAAACATTTTGATAAGTATAGCCAAAATCAAAAAACACTCCATGATAGAGTATATATTGATTCCCTTGATTGAAGATGATTTTTTGATGATTTGATCATCCAAATGACATTCAATTCAAGTGATCCTGGGCTCATTGTATTCGTCTCGTCGAGCCACTTGATTTAACTATAATTATCAAATTTAAATATCATTTGACCATCTAGTTAGTTTCATGAAGTCTTTATATATCTTTTTCTGATTTGTTTCATTTGAATTTGGTTTGACCCAATTTTGGTGTTGATGGGCTCGTCTAGTTGAGACGTTCAATTTGCTTATAAATAAAAATTTAGATTAATTTTATAAATTAGATATTTTTTATTGCCTCAATATATATACTTAATAAATTTTATTATGTTATATCATTTGATTCTTATTTTTGGACGCTAAAATATATTTCATCCAAAAATATATTAAATTTTTACTAGTTAATAAATCTATTGAATGAGAAATTTTTAGGACTTGCTAAATAATAATTTTTTTATTAAGATTTATTCAAAATAGTTTATATTAATTTTAATTTTTTAATTTATTAGATATTACATTTAATTTTATTTCTTTTTCTATTAGCTTTGATTTTGGCACATGATATGTGCATCATTGAAAAAAAATTATTACTTGTTTTATTATATATGTTATAAATTTGGCCACCTAGGTACAATTAATTAATTAATTAAGTAATAACTTTATTATTTATATTTTTTAATACCGTGAGAAAAAGAGAGTGGGTGAGGAAAAAAGACGGAATAGTTTATTTTCCTTTTTTTATATATCTTGAGAGAGAGAGAGAGAGAGAGAGATCATCGCTATCAATGGAGGCTAGTCAAGGGCAATCGCTATCAATGGAGGCTAGTCAAGGGCAATTGCTTGGCATTGAATGAAATCCAAGCGGTATAATTCATCTTTGCAATAAATGAGAGAATTTATGTACACATCATAATCTTCTACAAATCAATTCTCTTCAATTTTAATTTTTAAAATTAATATTTAAATATTAAAATTCATAATAAAACTCCTCATATTTTTGATTTGTATAAAATTTTTAATAATTTAATCATAGCACGCAGAAATATATATAATTAATAATTAAAAAAGATTAAATTATATATATTATAGATAATTGATTTATAAAAACTCCTAAACATTAAAGAATTTTCATCAACATAAACTCTCAAAAAATTCATAAAAAAAAATCAATACAGAATCACATGCACTATCTGGTGTTTTCTATCCGGTGCATGACATAAAATCATAACCTAGCTGTGAATCATGGACACGATTTGTGTGACCGAATGAGCGCTAGGGCTTCTCGGTTCCACCCCTTTTTCGCCATCTCAAGCTCCTTTTTCCCCTCCCCTCCTCTACTATTCTTCCAAAACCGTTCGCCGGCGCTGCGCCCCCTTTAGCGGCAAGGCCGTAAGGCCTCTGCCTCTACCTGGTTGTAATGTAACCCACGACCACTTCCTTGTTGGGAAGACCTTCCACTTCACTAAACTGGAAAAGCCTCCTCACTTCTCAAGCCTCCCCCTCTAACCCTTTCAACCTCAGTTTCATTCCATCTTCCATAGAGGTTGTGATGTTTTCAAAGGAAGAAATAGCTATTGGATCCAAACAATGGTGCAACGCTTTGGTTGGCTACGCCCTTGGCAGGAGACCTTTCTATGACAACTTATTTCAAGCCATAAAGAAAACTTGGTCTCTCCTTGGTAACGTTGATCTCATCTCCTTAGCTGATGGTTTCTTCATGTTTAAATTCAACTGTGTAGAATATCTTGATATGATTTTAAATGGTGGGTCGTGGTTCATTTTGGAGAAACCCTTCTTTTTCAAAAAATGGACTCCTGATTTCACTCCAAAAAAGGAAGATTTCAAGGAGATTCCCATCTAGGTTAAATTTCCTAATCTTCCCCTATGTTGTTGGTCGGAGAATGGTATATAAAAAATTGCTAGTAAGATTGGCACTCCGCTCACTGTCGATCCTCTCACTGCTAAGGGGGCCATACTTACGTTTGCTCGTGTTAGCATCCAAATCAATACTACTTATGTACTACCCGAAACCCTCAACCTATCTCTTAATGGTAGAGAAGTGATTCAGCAGGTTTCTTATGGATGGATGCCAACTCCTTGTGGAAATTGTGACACATTCGCCCACTCCCCCTCAAATTATCTGAAATCACCCAATTACAAACCTCCTTCCTTTCTTCCTAAGCCCTATTCCAGGACAAAACCCCTTTCTGGACATGATGCCCATCCGCATGCATCTATTGACCCGAACACATTTAAGCCTCTGCTATTACCCACCTCTACTACACGCACTGGATCTTAATCACTTTATTCAAAACCCCTCTCAGCATGGAATCCCCGAGGACTCGATTCAGTGAAGAGGAAGAAAGTATTCCTAATCCTTCTGCTATTCCCATCCTTACTACTTCTCCTAGTACTGTCCAAAACTTATTTGCCTCCTTCTCCAACTCAAAGCATGAAAAACTGAATGATACATCTATGAATCATGCAAATTCTATTGCTTCCACTTCCAAAACCTCCTCTGCTATTAATCCTACTAAAGGGCGAAAAGGTAGACCAAAAGGGGAACCTCCCCCTGCTAAAAAATTATGATGCAGCTTATGAATATTGCCTCTTGGAATGTAAGATGATTCAATAGTAACGTCCGTGTCACTGACTACAAACAGTTTGTGAAAACTAATAAGATAGATGTTATGTGTCTTCTTGAAACTAAGTTATTCCTTAATACTATTTCTGATCCCACTGATTCTAAGCACTTTCAAATAGTCAAGCATGAAGGCAATATTGACAACTTCTTGGATGCTCCAAATGGTCGTATTTGGATCAAATGGAATATTGATGTGACTTCTTTTTCAGTTATTTGTACTCACCCTTAATTCATTCATGGAAGATTAATGATGAGAACTACTTCTAGCTTCCTTATTTTCGTTGTCTATGCTGATAATAGTAATCATGGTAGAAGGGACCTTTGACAGTCTCTTAATTCTCTAGCTTATACAATTGATGAACCATGGATTATCTTGGGAGACTTCAACTGTATTAGGAAGGTTAATGAAAAAGTGGGAGGCCTCACCCCACTCCTAAGTAAACTATTTGACTTCAATGACTTCATTTTACACTCTAGCCTCCTTGAAATGAAAAATATGGGTCACGCTTATAGCTGGTTCAACCAACAAATACAAAACCCTATCAGATGCTTGTTGGATCGAGTTCTCTGCAATCCTCACTGGATAAATGCTCATCCTCATTCTAGTTGGAGAGTCATGACTCCACTCACATCTGATCACTTCCCCATTTTGCTTACTACGGGAAACAAACTCACTCTTAAACATAGATTTATTTATAAGAACTACTGGAGCCATTGTCCAGATTTTCTAGACATTGTGAAACATGCCTGGAGGAAACATGTGGAAGGAGACCCTTTTTTTTTCCTTCTGTATTCGGCTCAAAAACACTAAACATGCTCTTAAGGCTGCCAACTGACATTCCTACAACTATATCTCCAATAGAATCTCTACTCTAAAGACTAAACTTGAGGAGTTACATTCTAGACTTGATTCTTATCCTCTCAATTCGACATTCTACAGGAGGCTCTGCTGACTCAAAACTGCCTTAGTAAAGCTATCGCTTGTGAGAACAAATGGATTATGCAGAGGGCTAAATGTGCTTGATTATCTAAAGGAGAAGATGGCATTAAATTTCTATACCAAAGAGTCAACATTAGGAAAAACAAGAATTCTATCAAAAATCTGAAAATTAATGGTGTGGATGTTTGTTCTCAACAAGGTATGGCTAAAGAGATCATCTCCTAGTACACTAACCTTCTCAACAATTTCAATAGGGCACCTCATCATGGTTGGCTTGATATCGCTATTGGTCCACACATTTCAAGGAAAGATACTCAATCCCTAATTCAACCATTCAACAATGATGATATCAAAACTGCTGTTTTCTCAATTGGTTCTAATAAGACCCCTGGGTCAGATGGTTTTACCTCACAATTTTTTAAAGATACTTGGGATATCACTGGGCATTCATTAGTGGCGGTTGTCCAACATTTCTTCTCTACTTCAACTCTTCCTCATCGGGTTAAACATACAATTATCACCCTCATCCCTAAAGTGTCATGATGCTATTTTACGATTACTATCTCTTTGTAATCTCCTCTATAAGGTCATCTCCAAACTGCTTGCAAACAGGCTTCAACTAATTCTACCCCATATCATTCATCCTGCTCAAGCAACTTTGTTAAAAGAGAGGGACATTGCTGATAATATCATTATGGCTAACGAAATTCTGTAGGGTTTTAATCAAAATAATAGCGCTAAGAGTTTTTGTGCTAAGATTGACTTAAAGAAATCTTTTAACAATGTGAATCGTCAAATTCTTCTACACAGATTAAAAGTCCTCAGATTCCCACAAACATTAATCAAATGGCTTGAAGCTTGTGTGGTGCATGTCCCTTTCTCCATTGTTCTTAATGGGGAACTTTCTAGATTCTTCCTTTCTTCCATAGGTTGGAGGCAAGGCTGCCCTCTATCCCCTTACTTATTCATTATTATTATGGATGCATTCTCAAGGCTATTGGACATGCTCATTGCTTCAGCAAGCTTCTCTCCAATCAGGAAAAAGGCTTATGCCTTGTCCTACCTCATTTATGCGGATGACCTCTTAGTGTTTGGGGCGGCGAACTCTCCCAATATTTCTTGCCTCTCTAACTTTCTTTCCATCTTCTTTTAGGAAACTAATCTCTCTTCCAATAACTCCAAATCTACTATATGTTTCTCTAAGTTGGTGGATTCTCTCTTAAAGGCTGACCTGAGCTCTTTTCTGGGTTTTAATCTTGCTGATTTGACATGAAATTACCTCAACATTTCCATTTGCTCCTCTCGATTGAAACCGGCTGATTGCTCTAAAATTTTTGACAAATTGCAACATTGGCTTTCAGGTTGGAAATGCTCCTTACTTTCTTTTGTAGGTCATCTGCAATTTGTTTGGTTCACCTGTTGGAGCTATCTTTTGTATAGGTTCAGGTCCATCTCTATCCCTAAGAGTGTTAGAAAAGCTATTAAGAGCTTAATATCATCCTTCCTCTATAACTCTGGGCTTGAAAGGAAACTTTATATGATATCTTGGACAAACACTGCCAAGTAGATTGAGTTCGGGGGTCTTGGCATTCCTAGCATTGAATCTTTAAATCTGATGTGCAAAGCTAAAATCATATGGAGATTATACAATACCAACTCTCTACTAGCTTCATTTTTTCTGGACGAAAATTTTATCTTTGGAAAAATACCTCCACCACCTCTACTGCACTGTGTAAAGAACTTAAGACTACAACTGTGAGATGCAGAAGCTGCATTACTTTTCAGGTGCTTAATGATAGCAGATTATCATTCTTCTTCAATCCATGGTTAGCCGGTTCTTCACTTTATGAAAAGTTTGGGTCTGTGGTTTTTTCTTGGTTTAACTGCTCTTTAAACACGTTGGTTTGTGAGGTAATTTTTGATAATACTTGGCACTTGCCTATAACTGCGCATGCCCCATATGATTGCATAAACCTGATACAAACTACTCCCATTTTCAATAATGTGGTTAGCTGCTTATGGTTGGATAAAGACTTTTTCTATCATAAAGCAACTCACACTTTCATTTTCAACAATCACTACAAAAGCACTGGGCACCATTTTTGTGGTTCAAAGGCTACTCTATCAAATATGCCACACTAACTTGGAGAATTCTCATGGAGGGCTTAAAAACTAAAGATATTTTAATTAAGAGAGGTATTTCGGCTAACCCTTTATGCATCTTGTGCCATAGTGTCAATGAGAGACATTCCCATCTTTTTTTTGAATGTTCCTTTTCTATGGAGGTCCTTAAAGCCTCCATCATGATGGGATATTTCTTTCACTTGGGCTGCTCTTTAATACAACTTCTTCTTTATGCTGAGCAATTAACTTGTAAGGTCACAAAACGGTTTTACTTCCTCTCTATTTCTATTACGACACATTATATATGGATGGAAAGGAACCAGCATATCTTCAACAATATATCTCTTGCTGCTAGCATGATTACAAGCAAAATCTGTTCTGCCATTAAGCAGAAAAGTCTTAGTTGGAAGTGTAAAAGAGATGTGCGGGAGCCTATCCAACAATTATATTTCAACTAATCTCTTATTACCCCACATATTTTCACTTGTTGCTAGATTCATCTTGGTTGGTCTAACTTATTTTATTGTTTTTTGTGAGATAATGATTCGGTTGTCTGGGCTCTTCATCAAATGGAAAATATCTCAACACCCTTCATTTCTTTTGGAGCAATGATGATAACCAGCTTCTTACGGGGCTCAACCGGTAGCCAATGCACCTAGAGCTTGGTACAATTATTATATCTTTTGCACGGACAACCTCTCTTGCCGCTATATTCATTATTTCTTGTGGGTTTTCTTTTATTATGCAGGTCGTTGGCTGCCCTGGATGGATCCTACCATGATTAACTAGTTTCTCTGTTGGAATTTCTAAGCTCGTTTTTGCAATGTCTGCTTCTACTTTTTTTTTCCCTCTTTTTGCTTAGTTTTAGCTGATACATAGAATTTTTACTGCTGATATTTCTTTGTTGTTGTGGGGTTCTCTATCCCTATTAATATTTGTATGAAATTCTTGTTGGTTAATGAAAGAGTGGGCTCATTTTCCAAGAGAGAGAGAGAGAGAGAGAGAGAGAGAGAGAGAGAGGAGAAAGAGATAGTTTATTTTCCTTTTATAAGTTGAGAGAGAGAGAGAGAGAGAGAGAGAGAGAGAGAGAGAAGAATTTTTTTAACGAGAGAGGAGAGAGGAGAAAAATTCTTTTTGTAAGAGAGCAGAAAAGAGAGAGAGAGAGAGAGAGGCGAAAGATGATTTTTTTAATTCAAAAATTTTATTTTTTAAGAAGATGATTTTTAAAAGATAAAAGAGATATTTATTTATTTTAAATTTTTAAAGAATTTAAAGAGTAAATTTTTAAGTATAAATACTCCTAAGTAGATGAGAGAAAATTATATTTTTGACTTTCTCCCTTAGAGGCCCCCACTAACCTGTATATTTGTATGCAACCCCCCTTGCAAGCCGTAGTTCTCTCCAATTTTAGGGTTTGAAACTAACCTGATTAGGCAGCGCATTTCCAAATCCAAGCTATAGTATGCTTCCATGTTCTTACAACTTTTTTCAAATCATAGAGTCCTCCATTGACCTATATGATGATGTGATACCCTCTCGTGTTCCAGCTTCTCTCTGGTTTAAATTGATTTGGTTATGTAGAACATATCAATTCGCTCTAGTTTGATTCCAGATTCTTCATTTGTTCATGTAAAAGTTAAAACTATCATGGATAGGCATGAACTCCTTTCACAAGCTTTAATTTATCCCTTATGCTTATTAAGGTGTTTTCATGAGCATAAAAGTATATATTTTGGTATTTTAAAATCCCCTTCCAAACAATGGAAAGCTTTGGCCTTGAAGGGATTATGATTTGTAAACATCCTTTGAGATTTTTAGTATATTTGTACTTTTTGAAGCTTTTGTTTTCTGAGATTTTTAATATATTTATACCTTCTGAGGCTTTTGTCTTTTAAGATTTTTGATGTAACTGTATATTTTGAGGCTTTTACCTTATGAGATTTTTGATATACCTGTATTTTTTGAGACTTTTGCCTTTTGAGATTTTTGATGAGTAGAAACCCTATCATTAACTCTCTCTTAGAATCTTTCTAGTGAGGACCTTGTCCACTACTAGCTTCTCATTGAGGCTTCCTCAAGGGCATGCCTTCTAGGAAAGAATCCATGAAGGATTTTGATCTTTCAATTTGTTTATTAAGTGTTTTTCTGACATTTAACTTGTGAGAAAGAGATCAAAAGTTTTACCTTTCATCCTAGATTATTTTATCAGTGTTATTCAATGACATTAACCTATGTGAAAGAGGTTAAATATTTTAAATCTTTCAAAATTATTTGCCAAAGTGTATTAACCTGTATGAAAATGGTTAAATATTTTGATTCTTCTCATATTTTTTTTAGAGTGTTACTCGATGACATTAATCTATGTGGAAGAGGTTAACTATTTTGATTCTTCTAAGGTTGTTTATCAGAGTGTTACTTGATGAAGTTAATATGTATAAAAGAGGTTAAATCAAAATATTCGTTTGAGGATATAGCCAAAATTGCTCCTTATTCTTTGCCTTATTTTTCTATGAGTATGATTGAAAGACCATAATTTACAAAGCTATCTTTTTTCAATGTTGAAATTGCCTCCAACTTTGACTTGCTTCTTAAATTGGTAATCAAGTAAATATCTATATTATTATTGTGCGTGATCTTTTGAGATTAAAGGTTGTCTCCAAGTTTTCAACAAAAACTAAAAGATCAAAATTTGATGGATCTTCATTATTCTTATGTGTTTCTCCAAAGTAGGACTTTCTCCACAATATAGATGGTGATACTCTTAACATGAAATTAGATTGTCAACCATTATGAAAATATAAAGATAATGTTTCCCACATATGACGCGAAACTGTTACGTGCTAGAAAACTTGTAATTATAAAGTAAAATTTTGGGTCTTATATTTATATAAAAGTCAAGTATGCACACTGATAGTTGAAAAAAGAGCAAGAAACTCTAAAAACTTTACGTAAAAAACCCCTGAAAAGGAGGGAAAAATTATGGGGCCTAGCATAGTCAAAATATTCCACTATATGTGTTTGATTTACAAAGTTACAATTTTCCTGATATTACATGATTGTATTTGGAAAATCAAGAGGGTAGGAGTTTTCGAATTAAATTACATCAGTTATGCTGCAATAATTAGGCTATAATGACTGCCAGCTGCAATTGACGGTGATAATAAGTGGCGATCGACGACAGCAGTAGTAATTACGGACTTCGAACTTCTAGTATTCTCTTAGCTTTCTTCCAAGTTCACCCCTAGCTCCTCCTTATGACAATAATGGGGTCTTATTTATAAAATTTTGAGAGAAGCATTTTGATAATTGTAACCAAAATTAAAAAAAATACTCAATCGGCTCGATCACATATATTTTTTTGATGATTTAACCATTCAAATGACCTTCGATTAAAGTGATCTTGGGCTCATTGAATTTGTCTCATCGAGCCGCTTGACTCGACTATATGCACATCAAATTTGGAGATTGTTTGATCATCCAGTTAGTTTCATGAAGTCTTGTATACTTTTTGGGCTTGATTTAAGCTTATTTGGACTCATTTTGATCCAATTTTGGTGTTGACGGACTCTTTTCGTTTATATTATTTTAAATTTATCTTATAAAATTAGATATTTTTATTACCTCAATATACATACTTAATTTAATAAATTTTATTGTGCCATATCAAAACTTAATTTTGAATCTATTTCAACATCACTATTAAAATTCATTATTTGAGATAACCTATTATTATAGTGGATTAAAAAATCACTATAAAAGTAAACCCATAGTAATGATTTAAATCACTATAACTTAAACTTAATTTAATAAGTTTTTGTATTTATGATGGTTTAAACTGTTACTATAAATCTACATTAGAAGTAACTTTATCTATATAATATAATGCTGCAATCAAATCTAGTTTCATATCTACTTCATCCTCAATACTCTAGCTGCAATTGCATCTCTTCTTCTCCCTTCTCAACATAATTCATTGTGAAACATCACCAGTGGTCGCCAAAATTTGCTCACACCTTTCTCCTCCATTGTTGACCATTGTTTTTGAGGTATGAAATATTGTAACATAATTTCTTATGCGTGGATGATGAATAAGTGTCATTTGACCATACATAAGTATCAAAGAGCTAGCAGGACCGAGTTTTGAAACATACATAGCTCATTTCAGCTATTTTAATTTTTTAAAATATTTGCATAAAAGATTCATAGATGCAAATTAAATAAAATTTAAACTATAGAAACATCTTTGGGTCAGCTATTTAAAAAATAACAATTTCATGCTTTCTTATCTAATATTTTATTTTTAAAAATGAATTCTTTTTTATTAGTTAATTACACTAGGCTATCCAAAAAATTCTCAAATATATTGGCCATGTTAATTATATTAATTAAATTCTAATCGTGCCATTTAGTTTGATTTAATTTGCACTACTAGGATCAAATAAATTTTCCTTAGTAAGAAATTTGACTTTTCAATTTAATTCTAGCATTTGTTGTATTCATGTGAAAATGATTTGCTTATCATTGGTTTATAGTTTTATAGAATTTTATGAAAACTTTTAGGAATTGTTTGAGCTATGTTTTTTTTTTCATAGTTGGCATATTTATTATTTCAATTATTGAAAATAAAAAAAACTTTCTTTGGGAAATTTTGTGGATTCAAAATCATCAAATTAAATAATTAAATGTGTTAAATGAAAGTTCACTACTTCACATTTTCCTTAATTTTTCTAATGAGATAATCCTACATGCATATGAGTATTTTTGTCATAATTTAGTGTGCATTTTGTCAAAATATCAACTATAGCTAAGAAGAAGATTAGTGATCTATAATGTTTATGATTGAATAATGTGTAAGGGCACTTAAGTGTTCGCCAATGCTACTGCTATAAGTTTTCTTTCAATGGGATTTAAACTAACTTATAACCATGAACCCTTGAGAATAAGAAAGAAGGTACTATGATCAATCTTACATTTGCTAGGATCTTGTCAACTTTGTTTGAACTAATCTTACTAATATTTAATTATCCATTATCAATTGTGATTTTAGAATTTTAATTTTTACTTGAAATAGACAAGAGTTTAATGAGCTAGATGAAGTGGTGAGTACGTTAGAGGAATAAAATTTTTTTGGAGTTTATCAATCAAAGCAAAAATTCATAAAAAAGTTGTATTCATATAGATCATGCATTAATAAATGCTTTCATTCAATAAGTGAAGTCAATGATCACTTATTCTTAGAAGAAATTTTTGCTAGCTATGTTGCCTAAAAAGGAAGGAGAAAATATTACATGCGACATTTTTTCTCAATCAAACCCACCTCCACCAACTTAATATAAAAAATTATTTAATGCTATGTGTCTTACTTTCATTGGAGTCATGATGTATCGATTCCATGTAATATTTTCTCATAGGGAAGAGCATGAAATTACAAGTGAAGATGTAATAAATGAAGTATAATTACCAATTGAAGTTGAACAACTTATCATGTTTAATATAATAGGTTTATTGAAGGACACTTTTAGTCTAAATAGTGTCTCTTTGAATTTAGCATAATGTAGATCACTCAAATGTTGAAATAAATTTTTAAAATTATATGATAATGCTGGATAAGTGTTATATCAACATGCAAGTCATTTTTTAACTTATCTTTTATATTACTATCATTTTATTTGAAATGTTTGCACTCATGAACTACAAGATCATTTGATATGTTGTTAGAATTATTTGTTGAGGTTTTCTCAAAAGTATTTCACTATCTAAGAATACATATGAGATGAAAAGATAACATAAACATATGAGATGAAATTAAGGTATTTGTTAAAGCTCTAAGTAGGTTTAAAAAAAATTATAAATGATTTTTCATTAATGAGTTTAACTTTTATACCAAAGCTCATGATGAAAATAAGATGATCAAAAAAATCATAGTATAAAAGTTGACTATTAATGAGAAGTGAAAATAGCAACAATAATAGCTTTGCTTGAGTTGCCAAATTTAAAAGACGAGTTGCATGTATTCATTATGATTTGAGAAGATATGGTTTACACAACAAATGTAGGTTCACATATGGAATGTAATTATTTTAACTTCGATAATTTTATTTAATTAAAAAGAGTATGTAGAATGTTAGAATTTTAACAAGAAAAGGGAAAAAATAAACTCTATTAATGGTGATCGATGATGATTGTTATAGGTGAATCATAGATGTTAGTGGTGAATGATTTTAAGCTTGCAAACTTAACTTTTTTTGCTATCAAATTTGCTGTTAGAATGATTAGTATGACTGAATTTTAGTAATAACTTCATATTTATTTTGTTAATTAAGGAACTATTTAGTTATTGAGGGCAGTTTCAACTTTTTTTTTAAGTCGTGAAATTATTGTTGAAGAGTGGTTTTTTTTTTCTGCTGAACTATTGTGACTATTTAATTATTTATATTTTTTCTAAAATATTTGCCATAGTTTTCTTATATCTTTTCCCACCCTAATAGTTCATGAAAATTTTGAAAAATAATAAGACAATTATAGTTAAATATTATATATATATATATATATAGATAGATAGATAGATAGATAGTTTGTATGTCAGCAATATTCTGACTCAGTACAGTAAATAAAACTTCAGAGTGTTATTATTAATTTTTTTTAAATGACAATGATAATGTTGGAAAGAAAATAGATATATTATAAATGAAAATAATTTGCTCTTAATTTAAGACAAAGACATCATGAAACATACCAGTTTTACTTTTAGTGTAGAATTTAAGACAAAATCATAGAGTGTTTTTTTTTTTTTTGAGTAGCAGAATAAATAAAATAACGAGATATTGTTATAGATTGATTCAAAATATATAAAATAAAATAGATATTTAAATAAATAGAAAATGGTTGAATGAGTCCCCCCAGTGCTTACTGTAGTTTCTTAATTAATAATTTTGTCGATAAAATTAAAAAAACACTTCAAATGATATTCATTAACAACCATGATTGATTAATAATTGACCACTTATATCCTCAATTCAAGATTCTATATTGAAAGATTAATAAATTAACTTAATTACCGGCCTGTATTACAAGCAAAACTCAGGCGACGAAGCCGAAACTATTTTAGGAAATAAAATGAACAGTAATTACTAATTAATATTACTAATTTTTTTAAAATAAAGCAATTTTTTATATATAAATTTTTTATGTATTTATAATAATAAATATTATATATCAATATAAAAATTTAAATGTTAAATTTACTAATACATAAAAAACAAAGCAGATTTGTGGGATAAATGAAATCTCTGAAGCATCAAAACACAAACAGATGGAAAGATATGAACAAAAAAAAAAAATTGCACTAACTAAGAACAGCTTCTAAGTGACAGCACATGAAACTCTCCATAGATTCATGGTCATCAAAACCATGCATGACTAAGCCAAAACATCCAATACATTCCATTAATCACAATCATTTCCATATATATCCCATCAATGCATATGTATATATCTAAAGAGAAATCTCGAGATCAAGCTTGTTCCCTATGACGAAGCACAGCTTGCCATCTCCATCCCCGAAAGCCCACATCTCAACCTGATCGCCGGCGGCGAAGTAACTCTGGCGATGAAATTCTCTGTAGTTTCCTCCCTTAAGCACAGAAGCTTTACTCGCATCCCACCTCGTAAGATAAAGCGAACAACCCCATCTTTTTCTGTTATACACTATCACCTCAAGACCTCCATGTTCTCTACCCTGTTTCCTCTCTCCTGCTTCGCCTTCTCCGACAAAAAGTCGCCGCCTACACGTCAGATTCGCCGCTGCCATTTCCTCTGTTGTCATCGCCGGCATTATCCGGTCTTCGGTGTTCTGCTTCCTTATCATGAAGCGGTTCGGCTGGTCGCTAGCGTCAGAAGCATAGATTTGCTTCTCCATTACTTTCCATGCAAAGGCAGCTCCTTTATCGAGCTTCGCAACCCACTCTGGCATGTCTTCTACGTCCTTCGTTTCGCCGGTGGTTGCTAGTTTAGGAAGAGGAAGGGCATAGGACAGCTTCGAAATGAGATCGAGGGTTTCCAGATACTCAGTTTTAGAAGAAGTGGCGGACGATAGCAGAGAGAAAGAGAAGGAACGGAGAGAATGAGGAGCCATAATTTAATCAAGTTGGTGAATTAAATGAGTTTGGAGTTGATTTTATAGACATATTCAGGTGGGTTTTGCTTTCCTATAATAAGTTTTAGCTTTTTATTTCTATTTTTAAGATCTGAGTGAATCTGAGTTTCGGATTTATGGACTGCTGCATACTGTATTTTTGGAAATAAAATATTACTTCTTTGATTTTTTTTTTTAAAATATAAGTTGAGGTAGGGGTGTAAACAAGAGAGCTTGATAACAAAACTCGTGTTAATTCCTTTGAAATTTGTTTTGTTAGGTGTTCACCGTTTATATCGAGCTTGAAATCGTTTGTTACTGCTTAACTAAATGAGCTAACGAGCAAACGCCACCAAACAACAATTTTTTGAGGAGGATTCAACCCTGCCAATCTTATAACAAAAGTTTTAACCACCATACCAGATTTATGATATAAATGTGTAATAATAATAATAATAATAATAATAATAATAATAATAATGAATAAAATTTCTCTAATGAAGCACAAATCTTGATGCCGAAAGCAGCGATCAAATCAAACCATTGAGATCAAGCACTTAAAATATCATTGAAAACTTTGAGACATGAGTTAAATTCCTAAAAAGCTCTCAAATATAGACTGTTTATAGTCAAATCGAGCGTCTCGACGAGCCGGTTCCAACAATCCAAAGATCTTACAATTCCGACTTCATTTGAGCATTCAAATATTTAAAATACATCGAATGATCAAAGGGATCATTGTGAGCCGTCCGATGAAGTGGAGTGGTTTTGCATGTATTTACAGACGCCACTCTAATCTATAAATACCTCATTCCTCATGGGGAGGTCAAGTGAAGGAGAAGGGAGGCCAAGCAAGAGAGAGGAGAGAGCAATAAAGATCCTCCAAGCACAATCGCCGCCACTGACGCAGTCAACCGCCGCCGCTACCATCACCGCCACCCGATCTCGTGCCGCCGACCCCCCGCCTCCGGCCATCATCACACCACTATCGCGTCATCGGCCAAACATCATTATCAACTTTGCCAACATCGCCATTGTCACAATATCGCCGTCATCAGCCATTGTCTATTACTAAAGAACCGCATTTCTCATATACAGTAATCCCGATGGGAAGATCTTGTACTCCAGATATATAGGAAGTTTTTTCGGGCCAGTGGTTTTTCCCTCTTTTGAGATTTTCCACATAAAATTCTAGAGTTTTCTTGTCGCTCTTAAATGTGTGTGTTGGACTTTCCAAAGAAGCTGGCGTAAACTTTTACTATCGCAATTGTTTTTTTCTGCACGCAGCTCATGCTCATCATCAATGACCATAAGACGAATGATTCATCAAACTTAGTTCCTTGATTCTATCAAACCGGAGGCAACTCTTAATCTCGTAAGATCACCCATGTTAAGCATCTAATCGATTACCATCCCAAGAAACAAGTTAAAGTTGGAGGATATTTCAATATTGAGAAGAGAGCTTTGCAAATTATGTTTTTCCACTCATGGAAAACGAGGTCAAGGTTAAGAAGCAACTTTGGCTACAACAAACGGATATTTTAATCGACTCTTCCATGTTAACATCATCGAGCAAAGACTGACAAACAACCAGGATAGGTCAAAAGTCCTTGGTGGACTTCCTACGACCTCTTCCATACGTTAACGCCATCGAGCAAAGACTCGACAAACAACCTAGGATAGTCAAAAGTCCTTGGTGGACTTCCTACCTCTTCCATACGTTAACGCCATCGAGCAAAGACTCGACAAGCAACCTAGGATGGGTCAAAAGGTCCTTGGTGGACTTCCTACCCTCTTCCATACAGTTAACGCCATCGAGCAAAGACTCGATAAACAACCTAGGATAGTTTAAAAGGTCCTTGGTGGACTTCTTACGACCTCTTCCACAGTTAAGCCATCGTTAACATCATCAAAACACTCGATAAACAACCTAGATAGTCAAAAGGTCCTTGGTGGACTTCCACGACCCCTTCCCTACGTTAAAGTCATCGGTAACACCGACAAACAACCTCGGATGGGTCAAAATCCCTTCAATTCCTCTTCCATAGTTAACACACTGCACAAACAACCTCGGATAGTCAAAATCTCCCGACCTCTTCCTTTGGTTAACGCCATCCGACAAACAACTCGGATAGGTCAAAATCCTCAACGATTCAACTTCTTCCATATGGATTAAACACTCAAACAACCTCGGATAAAATCAAATGATTCAATTCAACCTCTTCCACGTTAACGCCATCGAAAACATATAATAATCTCGGATAGGTCAAAATCTCGATTCAATTCAACCTCTTCCACATTGTGTTAAGCCATCGAGCAAACACAAATAATCTTGGATATGTCAAAATCGCCGATTCAATTAACTTTCCATAGGTTAACCATCGAGTCACACTGACAAACAACCTGATAGGTTAAAGATCCACGCCGCATCAATCACATGCCGCATCTACTACCGACGCTTCAGCCACTGCTTCAGTTCCGCTGCTGCTTACCCGTCGCCGCCCACACTACCGTCGCCAACCATCAGCCGTTGGCCGCCGCAACTACGACGCAACAACTGCTGCTGGCCATCACCGCACGCGGTTATTTCACCGCTGGCCGGTTATCTCGCTGATTACATCGCGCTGCGTTGACTGACCGAGCCGCAATACCCTCGCTGGCTGCCGCATTATCCATCGGCCGCTAATATAACCATCGATTAAGCTGCCATCCTCTTTGCCGCTTAACCATCAGTTGGCTGCTGCTGGACTTTGCTGACACCGCCACCGCTGACTACATTTCATTTTGTTACCGCTGCTGATTACTGCCGGCATAGCACTGACGCCATCGTTGTTTGCTGCCCCCGCTTAACTACTACGCATGGTACCATGGCTGATCGGCACTCGGCTAATTTATCGTTTCACGCCATCTCGCTGATTACCGACGCGCCATGCTATCCTGATACCGTCGCGGTTGCCGTATCACCCCTGGCTGATAATTGCGGCTATTACTGGCTGATTGTTTACTGCGCTGCTATTATCTACTGGCGCCACTGCTGCCATAGCTGCTATTACTGCTGCAATTATCCGCGCATCGCCGTATTACCACCATCGCTCCGGTTATCCTCGCTGCCATTCTCGCTATCATTGCCATGCTGACATCATTGCCGCTATTGTTGCGGCTGACCACCCGTGCACTAACTAGGTTGTTTACGCTTCGACTACGGTTACCGCGGTAACCTTCATTCACCACTATCGCCGCCGGTCATTCCTGACCAATTTAATTTAATTGCTGATTATGCCGCTGCCGACCACCCGTCGGCTCACCCAGACGGTCCGACGAGTTTGACGCAGGGAAAACCGGAACAACGACGATGTACGGGCCTTGATCGCATATACCCGGACGGTCCGAAGTATTAATGCCTCTTTCGAGGAAAATCAGACACGAATGTACCGGCCTTGATCGCCTCCAAACCTGGACGGTCCGACGAGGTCGGTTGACGCCTCTTTCGAGGGAAAACCGGAACAACGATGTCTGGGTCTTGATCGCCTCAAACCCGGACGGTCCGAGCGGTTGACGCCTCTTCGAGGGAAAATCGGAACAACGACGTAGTACCGTGTCGCGCTTCCAAACCCGGACGGTCCAACGAGGCGCTGACGCTTCGAGAAAACCGGAACAATGACGTAAGTATCGGGTCTTGATCGCCTCAAACCAGACGGTCGCGGCCGGTTGACGCTCTTCGAGGAAAACCAAACAACGTAAATCAGGGTCTTGATCGCCCAAACCCGACGACCGGTCGGCCGAAGCCTCTTTGAGGGGAAAACCGAACAACGACGGTATCGCGCCTCGATCGACTCCAAACGAACCACACTCAAGAAGAGAAGCAGGTTGAAGAAGTGTGCCTTCTCCTCCCCTAGGGATTTTATAGACTTTATAGGGGGGTAAAATGGCCCGACCACCCCCCGCTCAGCGTTCAGCGCTGACCGATCTTCCACACCCGCCGAGCCGCGACCCATGCATCCGGCTCAACCGCTGATACCATCCCAGTCTGCTCGGACCCGACCACCGAGGCCACTGCCAGACGCCGCCCATCTCACACCCTCCAGCCAACGCCGCTACATGGCGCGCTGCAGTGCGAGCGCCGTCAGACCGGATGGGTCCGTAACCTCAAATCTATCACCGCGATACCTACGCATTTATGCGACGCCTTCTATAGTCATAATCTTGCTATGAAGATCTGTTTCTCAAAATGTGGTTAATGGACACTCAAATTTCATTGAAGAATTTGCTATTTTCAAGATTTGACTTATATTTTTGGATGATTGAGATAATATCATCCAAAATAAGGGGCATGATATGAACCTAAAATTTCTCTAGAAGCGAATCTTGATGCCGAAAGTTGATCGAAATTGAAACTGGCCGAGATCAAGCACTTAAAATATCATTGAAAACTTTGAGACATGAGTTAAATTCCTAAAAAGCTCTCAAATATGGAGCATAATTCGAGCCTCTCAGCCGGTTCCAACAAGCCAAAGATCTTACAATACTTCATTTGAGCATTCAAATATTTAAAATACATCAATGATCAAAGGGATTATTGTGGAGCCGTCCGTGGAGTGGTACGTTTATGTATTATAGACGCCACCCTCCAATCTATAAATAAAGCCCTCATTCCTCATATGAGGGGAGGCCAAGGGAAGGAGAAGGGAGGCCAAGCAAGAGAGAGGAGAGAGCTCTAAAGATCCTCCAAACACCGGTCGCCACTTTGACGGTTGTCAACCACGCCAACCACGCCAAATACGATCCTCACCGACGTCGACCCATCTCCGGGTCATCCTATTGTTCATCACCAATATCGACTAACATCGTCCGCTAATCATGCCAACATTGTCAGCCAACATCGTTTAACATCGCCATCAAGTAGTCAACATTGTCTATTACTGAATTTCTCTATTTCTCGTAATCCCTGGGGAAGATCTTGTACTTGATACATAGTGGAAGTTTTCGCCGCCCCATGTTTTCCCTCTTTTGATTTTCCACATAAAATTCTAGAGTTTTCTTGTTCATCTTTAAATACCCTGTGTGTCTTTGGACTTTCCAAAGAAGCTAAAGTAAACTTTTACTCTACTAACCGGTTTTTTAAGCAACAAATAATAATAGTAATAAATAATAATAATAATAAATAAAAATAATAGTAATAAAATAATAATAATAATAATAAATAATAATAATAGTAATAAATAATAATAATAATAGTAATAAATAATAATAATAATAATAAATAAAAATAATAATAATAAAATAATAATAATAATAATAAATAAAAATAATAGTAATAAAATAATAATAATAGTAATAAATAAAAATAATAGTAATACAATAATAATAATAATAATAATAATATAATATAATTTTTAATTTCGAAATTTCATCGAACACGATCGAAATGATTGTTAAGTGTTATATTGAGCTTGAAATGTGTGTTCGTGTTTGGCTCGTTCATTAAAGGAGCACGTGAATTCTTGGCCGAATCTGAGTTGCGAGCAATGAGCTTTTGACAACCCTAAGTTGAGGCATATATAATTTTACATATATCAAGGCGTCATTTTACAGATTAAAAAATGGAAAATATTATTTTTCCCGACATCTTATTTATTCTGAGGCAATTCATGATCAGAGAAAATGGGAAATAAAATCAAATCGAAATATTTTAAAAGCAAAATGGCATAATTTATTTTCTGGCATTTAACTGTTATTTTAGTGTTATTCACTAGTCGTATAATTTTATTAATATCATTGCAGAGTTATGCCAAGTAAAATATTCATTAAACATGCGGAAGGTCTTTTACGTTACATCATTTCGCAATATCTACATCAAAAAATTCTCTTACCGACGAAGAAGCCCTTCAAACTTTGATACAGGGTGTAAACGAACTTAGCTTTAGCGAGCTTGATACTTATTCGTTAAAATTTTTTTGTTTGAAATCGGCTCGTATTTGTTAACAACTCGTTAACAGTATGTTCGTATTCGGCTCAAAAATTTATTCGTATTCGTTAACAGCTCGTATTCGGCTCAAATTGGCTCATTAAGAAAATTTTATTTTTTTATTAATATTTTAAAATATTAAATTTAATAAAAAAAATTTATTGTAAATATACAGCTTTATAGTTATTTATAAATTATGGACTAACAATAAAGACGGTCTTTTAAAAAATAATTTGTATTGCAAATAAAAACTACATAATGCAAAATTATATTTGTATATGATGTAGTAACATAATTTATTTATTTAAGTATAGTTTTAAAATTAATTACAATATATAAATAAATTAACAAATGAGTACAATCCAATTATACATTTATACCAAATAAAATGAAACTTTAACATCTTTCAATCCTCAACATAATCTTGATAGAATTGACTTGATTATTCACTCTTCAAAAATCATCAATTTGCCACATAAGATTTGCTCTTTATACTTCTGGTTGCATCATAGAAAAAAAACTAAAAAAAAGCATGTTATATAATTATTAAATGGCCTCAGTTTGAAATTTTATATCAACTAATCATTGATGCCATCATAGCTTGATGACTGCTTAAAATTAAAGTAATCATAATTTCAAACTATCCATCACAAACAAATTAGACTCTAGAGAACAAAATACCGCAAAACAATAAATAAAATCAGAACTGTATGAAGCAAGAAAGAAATGAAAAAGATTAGACAAAACAAAAAAGATAAAAAGCTATATTGTACCTTGAAAAAAAATATAACATCACAACCCATTGAAAAACCCATAAATCTAACATATTTAGCAGAAAACTAAGTTTTGTATTGATAAATTAAATACCAAAATATAATAAATATAAAATAAAATATAAATGCAGTAAAAAATTGAAATAGAACAAACAAAACAAGATATATAAGCAGCGATTTTATCAAGCTAAGTTGCATCTCATATTAAAAAAAGTTCAATATCATAGCCCTTTAAAAATCATAAATCTAAGCAATTCAGCATAAAACCAAGTATAGTATTGATAAACACAATAAAACAACAAATGAAATAAAAGCTGCATTCAAAAAATAATTGAAAATGACCCAATTAAACAAGATATATAAGCAGCCATTTTATCAAGCTATGTTCAATCACATATTAAAAAAAGTTTAACATCACATCACTTTAAAAATCATAAATTTAGGCAATTAAGCATAAAACCAAGTGTAGTATTGATAAACAAATGACCAAAATATAATAAAATAGCAAATAAAATGAAAGCATTAATCAAAATGAAATATATACACCCGTAATCATGTAAGACAAACTCAAAAATAAATTTATACCTTAATGTTATCATAATAGTGTGCTATATAATAATATAATATAATGTGTCGTCCTCATAACTTAATATTCTAGAGAGAACAACAAGTAGCCATATCTCAAAATAATTACAAGTAGTTATTAGGCTGTATCATGGAGAATTTGATTTCTTTCTAATAAAACAATAGCCTGCTAATTTATAAAGTGATTGAATTTTGAAGGCATGGTGTGTATATATTTCATGTGGAGATTCTTCTTCACGGCTAAAAAAATAGGAGAAAATAACAAGTAGATTAATCTCAAAATAACAACAAAGGAAGGCAAAAAAATATTAAGCAGTAAAATAAGCTATCTAACATTGATGGCTGCTTTAATTCTTAAATGGGATCAATTAATATCATCATAGCTTGATGGCTGCTTAAATTCTTAAAAAACCCATAAATCCAACTTATTCAACACAAAACCAAGTGTGGCATTGTTGAAACAGACCCATCTAAATAAGATATATAAGCGATCATTTTATCAAGCTAAGTTGCATCTCACGTTAAAAAAGGTTTAACATCACAGTCCTTTAAAAACAATAAATCTAAGCAATCGAACATAAAATCAAGTGTAATATTGATAAACTAAGGACCAAAATATAATAAAAAAAAGCATATAAAATGATAGCTGCATCAATCAAAACTGAAATATAAACAACAAGAACTTCATTAATCATGTAAATGGGCTCAATTTTATATCGAATTTTATGATATGACTACTTAAATTCTTAAAAAATCAATCCAACTTATTCAAAGACAAAATCAAGTGCATTGTTTAAGTAAAGACTAAATGTAATATTAATAAACTAAGCAATCATTTTATCAAGCTAAGTTGCAACTCATTTTAAAAAAGTTTAACATCTTTAAAAATCATAAATCTAATCCAATAAAATCAAGTGTAAAACTGGACCAAAATATAATAAAATAGCAAATAAAATGAAAGTTGCATCAATCAAAAAATGATATATATATATATATATATATATATATATATATATATATATATATATATATATATATATATATATATATATATATACAACTAGAACTTCATTAATCATGTACATGGGCTCAGTTTGGAATTTTATATTAGCTAATCAATAATACCATCATAGATTGATAGCTGCTTAAATTCTTAAGAAACTTATAAATCTAACTTATTCAGCACAAAAACAAGTGTAATATTATTGAAGTAAAGACCAAGTGTAGTATTGATAAACTAAGCAGTATTTTTATCAAACTAAGTTGCAACTCATATTAAAAAAGGTTTAACACCACAACCCTTTAAAAATCATAAATCTAAGCAGTCTAGCATAAAACCAAGTGCAATATTGATAAACTAAAGAAACAAAATATAATAAAATAGCAAATAAAATAAAAACTACATCAATCATGTAAGATATTAGGATGCAATAAAACAAATTAATTTCAATTTAAAGTAGCAAGGAAAACCCAACCACCAAGGCTATAAAGAATAAAATAAAAAGGCATTACATAGTAGGAGAATAAAACAAAGCGTTAATAAACCAAAACTCAATTGCATATATATATATATATATATATATATATATATATATATATATATATATATATATATATATATATATATATATATATATATATATATATATATATATATCTATATATATATTTCTCTCTCTCTCGTAGCTTTTAATATTCAGGAAGATTCACTTGTAAATTTTCTCCATCCATGATGTCTTGTTGTAACAAATGGTCATTCATTAGACTAACATATGAAACATTGAAGACAAAGATTATAATTATAAAAAAAAAATAAAGATGAAACTAATTCTTACCAAAGGATTCTTAATATTACTTTGAGAACCTTTAATCCAACTAGTTATACAAACAAGTGCATTAATAGTTTTTCTGGATAAAGAGTTTCTATAAACATCAAAACTCTCTTGCTAAAAAGTAAATTCAGATGCAACCATTATAATGAGAATTGTCAAGACATCCTTAGCCACTTTGGATCAATATAGATACTTTAGAGTATTAACAATCCATCAATCAAGAACATCAAATTATTATGTACTGCACATATATAAACTCTCTTCCAAATATATTTCAAATATGATTTTGGAGGCTGAACAGAACGAGATGCTACAACAAAATCAACAAAAAGTAACATACAATCAAAAGGAGATGAAAATGATGGCTCCATTTGTAGCTGTGAGGACTCACTAGCAGTTATTGAAGCTGAACTACAACTAGTAGTATCAGAAATGTATTGATTATAAATCTCCAAAATAACTACTTCAACTTCTTTAATTTTTAATTCTATCTCAGAAGATGAGTATATCTTTGAAAATGTAAAATTTATGAACTTCATATATCTAACACAGCTGTCACAGACATAAGCAAAATGCATTCTCCCAAATATTTATCAAATTTAATTTCCATTCCATTTGCCATTTCCTTAATATATTCAATTGATGAACTGCATTCCTCCATCAATAACTTTTTAACATACATAACCACAAGTAGAAAAATATTTATATTAGGATAAGTTGAACCAAAAATCATTTTTATAATGAAAAAAAATAGTAAAAAACTTCTTAATTATCTCATACTTTTGTCAATCAAAATCAGATGTCAACCACTTGTAATTACTATCTTGGCTTACATAATGGTAGAATACACTCTGAAAAATAAAGTTAGATTCAAGCATAATGTATGTAGAATTCCATCGTGTTGGAACAACAATAGATAAACCCTTTGAAGTGGAAATCCGTAATTGTTTCACCATCTTAACAAGCTTATATAATATAGCTAGAGACTTTTTAAGATTTTTTATTGACTCGATTTGATAAATGATATCCTGAATTTTTTTTAAATCATCTTGAACCATTATATTCAAGTTGTAAGCACAACATCTCACATGAAAGAAATAACCCATAAAATGTAACTTACCTCTTGACTAAAATTAGATTTGAGAGCATTAGCGACATTCATTATTAACCAATGCAATTATAGAAACTTTATCCTACAGATTCCACTCCAACAAGCATTCACATATAATTTCACAAATAAAAGTACCCATGTGAGGTGGTTCAAGCTCAAAAAAATAATTAAACTTGTAATTTCCATGACTCATCAATATAATGAATTGTTAAGCACATGTATCCCACTATTTGATTGGAAGTCCAACAATCAGATGTTAATGAGACAATATGTATGCTTTTAAGGTATGCCTTCAGCTTTTATTTTTCTGGTTCATAAACTTTAATGCAATCATGTTTTATAGTATTTCTATAAACTCTTTCATAGTTATGATCTAAGACCTTCAACAAAATATTGAATCATGTATGCTCAACCATCATAAATGGGTACTCACATACAATTATCATTTTGCTTTTATTTCTCTAGCATGGAGATGATCATAATTCATTGGATCAATAAAAATAAAATTTTAATTTTTGAACTAGCATCAGAAGGCATAAAATTTAACAATTTTTGCCTTTTATCCAGCAACTCCACAACTTGTTTACTTTTAGCTTTGATCTTATCACACTCCCTAACATGTATGAGACATTGTGAAGTGGTGCTAGTGTTGGATTTAAGAAATTTTGTACCACAACATATGCATTGTAAATAAGACACATTGACATCTTTCAAAGTTGAAACAGGTTCAATAAAGTACTCCCAAACTGTGGACTTCTTTTTCTTAGTTTTCTTAGGAGGGATTCCTCCAATATTAGTATCAAATGTAAGTGCATTTGAACAACTAGGTTGTGAAAAAAGATTAGGATTCTCAATACTATTTCCATTCTCTATAACAATCTTGTTAACAGATGATGCATTTTGAGATAGATCAAAATTTGATATGGTAGTAAACTATATTGAGAAAGAAAATGTGTCAAAACTAAAGATACTTGAAAAAGAATATTAATACATTTTATTGGAACATTCCATATAGACATAGAGCATTATACTATAATTGTGTAATTAATTTCAATATATAGAAATAAGTTAACCACTAATACAATCTTGTATAATAGAATGGTAAAACTTTTTTGATAAGAAAATAAGTAATCTAAATTAAACTACATGAACATGGTATCTACGATACTTATGATAAAATAAGAGATATTCACAAGACATCATTAATAAATTTGACATTTTAAGCATAAAAATTCAACTTAAACATAAAACATGAAGCTTGTCTTTCTTGATTCCAGCAAAACAAAATAGAATTAAATGTGAAGAGATTTAAAAAACAATCTCTCTAACTACCAACAATGATATTCATAGTTGACACCTTAATAATATAAAATAGAGAAGATATGAGAAATTGAATGGAAGGCCGAGAACTTTCTCAAAGATGTTCAAAATATTATTGAATAAATTGATTTTTTACTGTAGCTTTCATGTTATTTGTTATTTTATTATATTTTGGTCTTTACTTTATCAATACTACACTTTATGAGTGAAAGTATCCCAACCATCATAACCTACATACTTGGGGAAGGCAGCCGCCAAGGAATAGAGATCATATGATCTTAGTACCTGTATCCCAAAAGATAATAGCACCAACAAAACTTCCCCAATAAAGAGGAGAAAGAGCAGCCAACAAATTCACCACACAATAAGACCACCATGAAAGGAATCCTCCACATTATCAGTAAGCAATAAAGAAACAAACAAGAAAAAAAGCAGGACCAAAATCACCCTCAACTAAATGCCTCAGATCCCCAAAGAAAATAGCATCATCAAGACTACCCCAACACAAATGGGGAAGAAGCTGCCTAGTAATCCCCCAAATAGTAAGACTACCATGAAAATGAATCCAACCCAGTAGAGTTAAAGGATTATTATAAGTAATAGTACCAAAAGTAAACATCCAGTTAATGACAAAAGTGGTAAACCAATTTTTCTCAGCCTTGGAAAAATAGAAAAAAGATAAGGAATAAAAGAAAACCTCACCACCAACCAACCAAACAAGATATAAATGTAGAAAGCTAACCCAAAGAGCAAACAGACTGAGAGAAAACTAGTATGCCAACTATAACCACAACATAATAGATAAGCACAACAAAATAACCCAATAATCCATCCAGCCAATTGACAAGGCAGCAAATACGAAACTTGAGAATGAAACAAGCAGGCTTGAACGGAGGAAATAACAATACAACGAATAAGATCCATAATGGGAATCATAAGATCATAGTTGATACAACCATCTAAAAAAGAGGGTAATTTGCATAACTGATAAGCAACCGAAGACAACAAACCAAATGGTAAAGAAAACTGATCAATGCCCCCAAGCAAACATAGAAACCTCAAGCAGCATAACAATAATAGTCGAAAGAAAGACAACAACCAAAATTGGGTTATCAGATAAACCATCCAGGAGGGATGCAAAAAAGAGCAGCAAAACCTAGCAGATCTACAACACTCAATGGCCAACCAGAAAGGAGAATATACAAAAACAGCAAACACGCATAAAAGGAAGACTAGCCCCATTCCATCCATAAAAGTTGAAAGCTTTCGGGCAATGAATTAAATTATAGCTCCTAAATCTTCTTTTGAAATAAAAAGAGGCAAAATTGCTAAGAACTTCTAACATATGGCAATCCAATTTTATCAAGATTCACAAGCCCCCGTAAGAGGGAAGGGATATCATCATTAGAGAATAGATTCATAGAGGTGTACTTTGCTCCCCAATTAGCAAGAAAATCAGCACAGGAGTCACATTCCCGATAGATATGAGAAATATGATAATCTAAGTTGGCAAGAAGTCTCCTCATATGGTGAAGTAAATAAAACACTTCATTATTTTGATGAGCTCCCGAATTTAATAATTCAAGATGAAGGAAAGCATCAACTTCAAACCAAATTATCTGAAATCCTTTCTGAAGGCAGACGAAAATCCATAGTGCAAACCATTAAGCTCAAAGAAATAATACGTAAGGGTTGTAAAGGAGCAAAAAAGTAGAGATCACCGACCACTATAATCTCTTAAAATCCCCACAACCATAAAAGCCATTAGAAATAGAACCATCAGTGTTAACCTTAATGACATGAAAATTCGGCTTCATCCAATATATAATTTTATGAGTAGACTCAAATCCAGAAGAAGGGAGAATAATCCCAAAGTTAGGAGCCATATGTTTATACCCTTTGAAACTAGAGGAAGTAAAGAGGCCAGCTTTATAAAGAGTTATAATTTTACATTTGTCTCTAGCAATAATACGATGATAGTTCATAGGGATATCAATGATGCTTAGCATCATTTCTTTCCAACCAAATATGCCACAAAAGAGAAGTGGCTAAAACAACTTTGACATGAGATCCAGAGAAAACATACTTAACAAACAATAGAGTATTCACAACACATGCTTCATAGTTTCAATGTGAAAACAATATTGGCATTTAGGGGAGTTGGAAGCCTTTTTTTAAGGAGGGTGCATCAACAGAATGTATTGCTTTAGAATACACCAAGTTAAAATCAAGAAAGAAGTAGGAATAGAAATACTCCAGATTTTAGTGAAAACTAGACTCTTGAGTTTTGAGTCTGAAAGAATGCCAAACATCCTTAAAAACAAAATCTCCGTGAGGAGGAAATTTTCAAGAGGATTTGATTTTATTAGGTGATGGAAAATATTAAGGATTTTATTAACTATCACATTAGGGATAATGGAAACTAATTGAGCTACATCCCAAGTATTTAGTATAATGAATTGATTAACCTTAAGCCTCTCAATGGAATGAGTATTAAGCAAAGAATAAATAGACCCTTGTCCTAGCCAATTATCTTGCCAAAAAAAGGTGGATCCCGAATTCACACCCCAAGAGATCAGATTCTTAGCAGCCAATTTGATATTACAAAGTCTTCTCCACACCGGAGAGTTCATAGGTTTGAAGTAACAAGTGAGGGGATGTTTCCCCTTACAGTATTTGACAAGCATAAATTCTGACCAATAGGTATGATTGTTTCTAAGATTCCACCATATTTTGTATGAAAAATATTTAATGGAGTCTTTCAAAATTTTACAACATAAACCACCTTCATTCAAAGGCCCACAACAGTTATGCCAACTAGCACAATGAACTTTTCTAGAAGAAGAGGTAGAACTCCAAAAAAAATTGTTAATAAGTCTATTAATCCTTTTAATAATAGAACAAACAATAGTGGACATAAGATAGAAAGGTAAAGAGCAAAGAGTACTTTTGATTAGGATAAGTCTAGCACCAAAGGAAAGTAAGTGGAACTCACAAGAGGAAGTTTTCTTATACATTTTTTGAATAACTTCATCAAATAAGGAAGATCTTTTGTTCCTCGATATAAAGGAGTACCCAGATACTTGATAGGCAGGGTTTGATGTGCATTGCCCGTAATATTTTTTATAGCATAAATTCTAGATAATGAAATTGATGAGTTAGAAATAAAATAACTTTTATCAGGGTTAATCTTCAAACCACTTTCCCTACCAAACAGAGTAAGGAATTTACATAACTTTTTAATGTAGAGACTAGAACCATTGTAGAATATAATGAAATCATTAGCGAAGTTGAGATGGAAAATGAGAAAGCCACCCCTAGTTTTGTAGTACATGTTAGGCATTTTACAAAATATCTGCTCAAAACTTCTAGAGAGATATTCCACAGCAATAATGAAGAGAGCTAGAGAAAGGGGGTCCCCTTGCCTTAACCCATGAGATGAAGAGAAAAAGCCATGGACTTCAGCATTAATAAGTAAAGAAAACCAAGAGTTCTCAATATCATTCTTAATTAAAGTAATAAATTGACTTGAGAATCCAAATAGAGTTAAAATTTTATATAGGAAAACCCAACCAATATTATCATAAGCTTTGGAAATGTCCAACTTAAAAAATAGGTTACTGCAACGAACCTTAGTGTTTAAATCATGGTTTATCTCTTGGGCTAACAAAACATTATCTGAAATAGATCGACCTTTAACAAAATCAGTTTGGTTGGGGGAGATAATTTTAGGAAGCAGAATACTTATTCTTTTAGCCAAAGTCTTAGAGATGAGCTTATTTAAAAAGGAACAAAGGCTAATTGGCCTAAAATGGCTCCAAAGTTCAAGATTTTCTATTTTTGGGATTAAAACAATGGAAGTGCAAGAAAAATATTTAGGGAGGATACTTCCCTTGAAAAAAAAGAGTCCAAAATAGCTTTAATCAAATCTTCTTTGATGATATGCCAGCATTTTGAAAAAAATAAGGTAGTAAGGCCATCAGGACTAGCTACCGAATTTGTATTCATATTATGCAAAATGTTAGCAATTTCGGATTCAGAGGGTAATGAAATAAGCATATTGTTATCTTCATCAGAAATGAGAGTAGTAATAACTTCAAGCAAGGAAATGTCATCAAAAGTCATATTTTTATTAAGGAGCTCAAGAAATGAAAATGAATCAAGAAGCTCCTTATTATCGTACACTAGATATTATCATCGTTTAATTTTTTAATGTGATTTAGAGCCTTTTCTTTTAACCATGGCATAAAATATTTGGTATTTCTATCGCCATCGATATCAATTTTGTAGAAGCTTTTTCCAATAGGTCTCCTCCATGTCTTGGTAACATGTTAACCTATCTTTGGCTTAAGTTAGTAAGAAAATTTTGGATGGATCATTAACAATAGCGTCTTCTAAAACTATAACCTCATGTTCTAAATCTTTGATGTTGGCAAAAAGATTTTTGAAACTGTGTTTGTTCCACTAATTATGGCATTGTTTGAGCCTTTTTAATTTGAACCATAGTTCGTCATCCCGATAATAGAGTCATCAAGATGAAGAGGTTCACCCCAATTACTAGCAACCACCTCCATAAATCTATCATCCATAAGCCACATATTTTGAAATCAGAATATAATATGAGAGAAGGGTTTATCCGCACTAACCTTAACAGTGATGTGCAAAGGAGAATGGTCCGATAGGCTCAACAGAGGTAATAGGAAGAAGGTTGATCCAAAGATCATTAAAAAAGATCCTATCTAATCTTTGCCACAGCCTGTGGTTATTCCAAATGAAGTGAGATTCAGTAAATCCAATATCAGTAAGATGACAGTCCAGGATCATGTTATTGAATTCCTCCATGGAAAAAAGGTTAGGAGCATTACCACCAACTAGTTCAGAAGAGGAAGAGATAATGTTAAAGTCCCCACCCACAAACCAGGGAGCATTGATAGAGGAAGAGAAACTAACAAGATCTTCTTACAGAATCCTTCTACAATTCCTATTACTAGAGGCATAGACAAAAGACCCAAAGCAACACCAATTATCGTAAGTAATTTTAGCATTTACAACCTAGGGTAAATCTTGTATAACTTGCAAAACAAAGGGACTCTTCCAAAAAATCCAAATTTTATTACTCGAGTTAACAGAAAAATTATCAAAACCAATCATTCTAGCAATAGAGGCAATATTAGGAAGGAGAATAAAGGGTTCCAAAATGACCAAGAAAGAAATATTATGAGAGCTAACTAAATTATCGATTCTTTCTAATAGAGAGGATACCAATCCCTCTCACATTCCAAATAAAGAAATAAACCATTCATTTTTGGGCAAAGGAGCCAGATCGAGTAACTCTGGCAAAGCCAAGAAATCTAAATTTAGAGGGTTTGTTTTTCTTTTTCAAAATTGTCTAAAATTTATTGTCCATATCCACAACATCACCATCCGATAATCATTGATCAGGAAAATGCTTGGGAAAAGGAGGCCCATTGAGGTCAGCATTGCAGGCCATTCACCTTCTTCCAAATCATTGTTATGTTGTAAAGTCGGATTAGATCAGTCAAGGTTAGAAGAAGAAGCACAAGAAGTATTAGGCGGCAAAACACAAATACCTAAGTCAGGAGTAGAAACTATATCTAAATATTGCACATCAATCATTCCTTCATGATCAATCTATTTTCCTTTAATTAAAGGTGTCAAAGAGGTAAGAATAGATGCATTGGATATAGAGTTAGCAACCAAAAGTTGTGCGTAACTATTATTAGTAACATTAATGCTAATATTGTTGTTGTTCAAGTGAATATTCTCATTAGGAGGGACAACATCATTATTAGCAAGTGTGGCATCCTGCAGTTGACCAGGCATAGCTGCAACAATATCAGATTGAGGAATAGGAAGCTCAAGGCAATGGTCGTCAAATTTTGGTAAGGAGATATCAGAGACCATAGCATTTTATGGTTTAATCAATGGAGCCTTAAGAGATGGAGCTGACTTAGGAGGCACAACAGAATTTTTCTTGAGGTGTGGATGAACCACAAAGCATTCTGAAATCCCATGCCAACGAATTTTACAATGAGAACAAAAAATAAGAAAGTTTTCAAAATCCACTGTTTGTAAATAACCGTATTTCTCAGAGCCTAACCAAATTTCCTTTGGGTATTTTTTAGTTATATCTAACTCAACAAGTATCCGAGCAATAGATGGTCTTGTGTTAGAAGCAGTCGCCTGATCCAATTGGAGAGGCCGACCGAACAACCCACCCACGGCAAAGAGAAATTCAGGATTAAAGAAATGGGCACGTAAATTGGGAATGGAAATCCAGATAGAAACAATAGGAGACTCCTCCGTAATGTCAAAATAAGACGTCCATTTCAACAAATGCATCTGACAGTTGAAAACAAAATACCATGCCTAGAAAAACTCGAGAATAATCTAAATCATTTGAAAGTCAATCGTAACATACAGTCTATCAATCCAACAGAAAAAATACCAAAGAGTTTCAAACTATGAAAAAGATCTAATATTCTCCATAGTAGGACGCCGCAACGCAAATTTACCCACCAATGAAAATTCAAATGGTTTAGCAAATCTTTCCACCACCGAATTAGCACACATAATCACAGGTACACCCCGGAAGGAAGTAGAGATAAGGTCAAGTGACTCACCCGTGCTGTTGGCCTTACCCGCAAGAAAATATTTGAACGATTTAGAAGACTGGGAGGGATTGGAATTAGAGATCCCCGAGGGTTCAATAAGTTTCATAAGAAGTGGTTTCCCAAGGGGAAACAAAGATCGATCCATAATCAAGGCGCATGAAAGCAAACCGAAAACCAACCAGAGACTAAAGTGAGCCAAGAAAGCCACTAGGGAGGAGGAAATCGCCAGGCAATGGCTAGGATATATATAATGAAAAGAGTTTAGAAAAAATACAAATTATGAAAATGCCCAATTAATAGCACATATTACAGGCAAAACTTAGGCGCAAGTTGAAACAATTTTAGAAAAATAGGAGAAAAAAGTTGACTTTTTTTATTAATGTAATTTGATAAGTAAACGCTCTCGTAACTGAGTTTATTTTCAACGTTAGGGTTAAAATTGTTATTAAAATGAGAATGCATGCAAATATTTTTAAGAAAGAGTGAAAAAAATAAAAACTTTCTTTACACTCATGCAACAAATTTGAAATCAATTTTTAATCAATTTTATTTTATATTTTACATTTTTATATATTATTTTAAAATATATTGTTTAATATATTTTAAGAATTTTTTTAAATTTTTAATCTCAATAATATTATTTTTTTAAAATAATTAAAATAATTTTTAGATATTTTGAATATTTTTATAAATAATTATCACCATCAAATACATTTCATTTTAAAATAAAAATTAAAAACAAAAATTCATCCAAACAGCCTTTAAAACAATCGATCTTTGATAAATTAAAATAATAATAAAATTGGTCATAAATGAAATCTTTGAAGCATTGTGGACATAAATGGAATAAGAAATGTCATATCTAACCAAATAGCATCTAATTAGCATCACATGAAACTCTCCATACATCCATGGTCATCATAACCATGCACGACTAACCCAAAATATCCCATGCATGCCATTAATCACCATTATGTCCATATATACCCCAATATATATATATATATATATATATATATATATATATATATATATATATATATATATATTGTATGTATATATATCTAAAGAGAAATCTTGAGATTAATATTGTTCCCAATGACGAAGCACAAACTTGCCACCACCATCCCTGAAAGCCCACATCTCAACCTGATCGCCCGCGGCGAGGTAACTCCGGTGATGAAATTCTCTGTAGTTTCCGCCCTTAAGCACAGAAGCTTTACTCGCATCCCATCTCGTAAGATAAAGAGAACAACCCCATCCATTTCTGTTATAAACCATCACCTCAAGTCCTCCATGTTCTTTCCCATGTTTCCTCTCTCTTGCTTCTCCGTCTCCGTCATAAAGTCGCCGCCTTTTTGACGTCGTGAAGTTAGCAGCACTCCTCAGATTCGCCGCTGCAATCTCCTCAGCGGTCATAGCCGGCATTATCCGATCGTCCGCGATCTGCTTCCTTATCATAAAGCGGTTCTGCTGATCGCTAGCGTCGGAACAATAGATTTGCTTCTCCATTACTTTCCATGCAAAGGCGGCACCTTTATCGGCTGCAAGCTTCGCAACCCACTCTGGCGTGTTTTCTACTACTTCTGTTTCGTCGGCGGTGGTTGCTTGTTTAGGAAGAGGAAGGGAAGAGGGCAGCTTCGAGATGAGATCGAGTGTTTCCATATACTCAGTTTTAGAAGAAGTAGCAGACGATAGCATAGAGAAAGAGAAGGAACGGAGAGAATGAGGAGCCATAGTTTGATCAAGTTGGTGAATTAAATGGGTCTGGGGTTGATTTTATAGACATATTTCAGCTTGGTTTTTCTTTCCTATAATAAGTTTTACCTTGACAGTTTTATTATTATTTAAAGATCTGAGTGAGTCTGAGTTTCGGACCTATGGACAGCTGCATACAGTATTTTTGGAAACAAAATATTACATCTGTGATTTTGTTTTCTAAAATATAACTTAAGGCATAATTTTACATATATTAAGGCGTCATTTTATAGGTTAAAAAATGGGAAATGTTATTTTCCTGACGTTTTATTTATTCTGAGGCAAAAATCAATCGAATATTCATTGAATACGAAAAAAGGTTTTTCTCCATTATGAAGATTAATGAAATGATAATGTACAATAAAAGTTAATATAAAAAAGTTTTACTTTTAGTGAAGAATTTTCTGATCTTAATTTAAGACAAAACATCATGAAACATACAAGTTTTACTTTAGTGAAGAATTTAAGACAAAATCATAGTGTTTTTTTTTTTTTTTTTTTTGAGTAGCAGAATAAATAAAATAACAAGTTATTGTTATAGATTGATTGAAAATATATAAAATGAAATTAGATATTTAAATAAATAGAAAATGATTGAATGAGTCCCCCCAGGGCTTACGGCAGTTTCGTAATTAATAATTTTGTCAATAAAATTTAAAAAACACTTCAAATGATATTCATTAACAACCATGATTGATTAATAATTGACCACTTATATCCTCAATTCAAGATTCTATATTGAGAGATTAATAAATTAACTTAATTACCGGCCTGTATTACAAGCAAAACTCTGGCGAAGCCGAAACTATTTTAGGAAATAAACTGAACAGTAATTATTAATTACAATTACTAATTTTTTTAAAATAAAGAAATTTTTTAGATATAAATTTTTTGTGTAATTATAATAATAAATATAGTATATAAATATAAAATTTTCAATGTTAAATTTACTAATACAAAAAAAAATTATGTGAAAATATACATAAATTTTAATATTAGATAAAAAAACAAAGCAGATTTGTGGATAAATGAAATCTCTGAAGCATCAAAACACAAACAGATGGAAAGATATGAACAAAAAAAAATTGCACTAACTAAGAACAGCTTCTAAGTGACAGCACATGAAACTCTCCATAGATTCATGGTCATCAAAACCATGCATGACTAAGCCAAAACATCCAATACATTCCATTAATCACAATCATTTCCATATATATCCCATCAATGCATATGTATATATCTAAAGAGAAATCTCGAGATCAAGCTTGTTCCCTATGACGAAGCACAGCTTGCCATCTCCATCCCTGAAAGCCCACATCTCAACCTGATCGCCGGCGGCGAAGTAACTCGATGAAATTCTCTGTAGTTTCCTCCCTTAAGCACAGAAGCTTTACTGCATCCCACCTCGTAAGATAAAGCGAACAACCCCATCCATTTCTGTTATACACCATCACCTCAAGACCTCCATGTTCTCTACCCTGTCTCCTCTCTCCTGCTTCGCCTTCTCCGACAAAACGTCGCCGCCTACACGTCAGATTCGCCGCTTTCATTTCCTCTGATGTCATCGCCGGAAATATCCGGTCTTCGGCGATCTGCTCCCCTATCATGAAGCGGTTCTGCTGGTCGCTAGCGTCAGAAGCATATATTCGCTTCTCCATTACTTTCCCTGCAAAGGTGGCTCCTTTATCGGCGGCAAGCTTCGCAACCCACTCTGGCATGTCTTCTACGTCCTTTGTTTCGCCGGCGGTGGTTGTTAGTTTAGGAAGAGGAAGGGCAGAGGACAGCTTCGAAATGAGATCGAGTGTTTCCAGATACTCAGTTTTAGAAGAAGTGGCAGACGATAGCAGAGAGAAAGAGAAGGAACGGAGAGAATGAGGAGCCATAGTTTAATCAAGTTGGTGAATTAAATGAGTTTGGAGTTGATTTTATAGACATATTCAGGTGGGTTTTGCTTTCCTATAATAAGTTTTAGCTTTTTATTTCTATTTTAAAGATCTGAGTGAATCTGAGTTTCGGATTTATGGACTGCTGCATACTGTATTTTTGGAAACAAAATATTACTTCTTTGATTTTTTTTAAAAAATATAAGTTGAGGCATATATAATTTTACATATATCAAGGCGTCATTTTATAGATTAAAAAATGGAAAATATTATTTTTCCTGACATCTTATTTATTCTGAGGCAATTCATGATCAGAGAAAATGGGAAATAAAATCAAATCGAAATATTTTTAAAGCAAAATGGCATAATTTATTTTCTGGCATTTAACTGTTATTTTAGTGTTATTCACTAGTCGTATAATTTTGTTAATATCATTGCAGAGTTATGCCAAGTAAAATATTCACTGAATATGCGGAAGGTTTTTTACGTTACAATCATTTCGCAATATCTACTTCAAAAAGTTCTCTTACCGGCGAAGAAGCCCTTCAAACTTTGATATAGGGGTATAAATGAACCTAGCTCGAGCAAATTTGGTACTTGTTCGTATTTGACTCAATAAATTTTTTTTTGTTTGAAATCGGCTTGTGTTCGTTAACAACTTATTAATAGTATGTTCGGTAATTGAATTTATTCGTGCTATGTCAGCTCAAATTGATTCATTAAGAAAATTTTATTTTTTATTAATATTTAAAAAATATTAAATTTAATAAAAAAATTTACTGTAAATATACCGCTTTACAATTATTTATATATTGTGGACTAACAATAAAGATCTTTTAAAAAATAATTTGTATTGCAAACAAAAACTACATAACGCAAAATTATATTTGAATATGATGTAGTAACATAATTTATTTATTTAAGTATAGTTTTAAAATTAATTACAATTTACAAATAAATTAACAAATAAGTACAATCCAATTATACATTTATACCAAACAAAATGAAACTTTAAAATCTTTCAATCCTCAACATAATCTTGGTAGAGTTGATTATTCACTCTTCAAAAATCATCAATTTGCAACATAAGATCTGCTCTTTATACTTCTTGTTGCACCATAAAAATAAAACTAAAAAAGTTTATGTTATACAATTATTAAATGGGCTAAGTTTGAAATTTTATATCAACTAATCAATGATGCCGTCATAGCTTGATGGTTGCTTAAAATTAAAGAAATCATAATTTCAAACTATCCACCACAAACAAATTAGACTCTAGAGAATAAAATACTGCAAAACAATAAATAAAATAAGAACAGTATGAAGCAAGAAAGAAATGAAAAAGATTAGACAAAACAAGAAAGATAAAAAATATTATACCTTGAAAAAATATAACATCACAACCCATTGAAAACCCATAAATCTAACATATTCAAAGACAAAACTAAGTGTAGTATTGCTAAATTAAATACTAAAATACAATGAATATCAAATAAAATGAAAATGCAAGAAAAAAATTTGAAATAGAGCAAACTACAAAATATATAAGGAGCAATTTTATCAAGCTAAGTTGCATCTTATATTAAAAAAAGTTTAACATCATAGCCCTTTAAAAATCACAAATCTAAGAAATCCAGCATAAAATCAAGTATAGTATTGATAAACTAAGGACCAAAATATAATAAAATAACAAATAAAATGAAAGTTGCAGCCAAAAAATAATTGAAAAATACCCAACTAAATAAGATATATATACCATTTTATCAAGCTAAGTTCAATCTCATATTAAAAAAGGTTTAACAACACATCACTTTAAAAATCATAAATTTAAGCAATTAAGCATAAAACCAAGTGTAGTATTGATAAAAAATGACCAAAATACAATAAAATAGCAAATAAAATGAAAGCTGCAACAATCAAAAATGAAATATATACACCCAGAACTTCATTAATCATGCAAGACAAACTCAAAAATAAATTTATACCTTAATGTTGTCAGCCAATTGCTATATAATAATATAAAATAGCGTCGAATGGTCCTCATGACTAAAAATTCTAGAGAGAACAGCAAGTAGCCATATATCAAAATAATTGCAAGTAGTTATTAGGCTATATCATGAAGAATTTGATTTCTTTCTAATAAAGCAATAACCTGCTAATTTATAAAGTGATTGAAATTTGAAGGCATGGTGTGTATATATTTCATGAGGAGATTATTCCCCATGGCTAAAAAAAAAGGAGAAAATAACAAGTAGGTTGATCTCAAAATAACAACAAAGGGAGGCAAAAAATTATTAAGCAGTAAAATAAGCTAACTAACATTGATGTCTGCTTTAATTCTTAAATGGGATAAGTTTGAAATTTTATATCAGCTAATCAATAATACCGCCATAGCTTGATGGTTTCTTAAATTCTTAAAAAACCCATAAATCCAACTTATTCAGCACAAAACTAAGTGTGGTATTGTTGAAACAGACCCATCTAAATAAGATATATAAGCAACCATTTTATTAAGCTAACAGATCTCATATTAAAAAATATTAAATAAATTTATAAATATATATATATATATATAATTAAAATATTTTAAATTATATATTTAATTATATATATATAATAAATAAATTAATAACTAAATATATAAATATTTAGTTATTAAATATTTTATAAAAAATAGTTTTAAATTATATATTTTAAATATTTTAAATAATTATATTAATTAAAAAAATTAATAAAATAAAACCTCCCTCTTGAGTGATATTATATTTAAAAATAATCCCTAGTATATAATAGTTTTAAATAATAATAGTTTTAAAATATAGATATAATTATAAATATTTATAAAGCTATTGAAATAGTTAATTATTTCACTTAATTTTAATGAATGAAAATAATTATTTATTTTCAAATATAATAAAAAATAAATCGTATTCCAGTAATAATATTTATCTTATTAAAAGGAAATTTAGAAATTTATTTTCCAAAAAATAAAATTTAAATACAGTGAGCGTGAACACGTGATCTTTAGATCCTCAATTTGACAATCTCCCAACTGAGCTATAATGCTTTAGCATTAAAGAAAGAATAATTAATTATTTAAACCATTATTAGGCAGTAATTAATCGCTAATTAAGAATGATTGGCTCATTTCAACGCCAAGATATTTCACGCACGCCGATCCGACGATTAAAGTCGCCACTAATTGCGACTATACCTATTCTTAAATTTTTATTTGACCGTACTTAATTAACTAATTCAGATTCTAATCATACTTAATTTAAAAAAATTGCCTATATATTATATACCCTATTCATGCATGCATATATATGTATATATATCTAAAGAGAAATCTTGAGATTAATATTGTTCCCAATGACGAAGCACAACTTGCCATCTCCATCCCTGAAAGCCCACATCTCAACCTGATCGCCAGCGGCGAAGTAACTCCGGCGATGAAATTCTCTGTAGTTTCCGCCCTTAAGCACAGAAGCTTTACTCGCATCCCATCTCGTAAGATAAAGAGAACAACACCATCCATTTCTATTATAAACCATCACCTCAAGTCCTGTATGTTCTCTCCCATGTTTCCTTTCTCCTGCTTCTCCATCTCCATCATAAAGTCGCCGCTTTATGGGATTATTTTTAAAATAAACTTAGTGCTAATGATAATTAGTTAAATAACGAGAGAGAGGAGATTTTATTTTTATTAATTTTTTTAAATAATATAATTATTTAAAGTATATAATTTAAAAATATTTTTTATAAAATATTTAATAATTAAATATTTATATATTTAGTTATTAATTTTTTTATTTATATATATATATAAAATTAAATATATAATTTAAAATATTTTTAATTATATATATAAATTTATAAATTTATTTAATATTTTTATTAATTAATATAATTATTTAAAATATATAATTTTTATTAATTTTTGTTAATATATAATAAAAAAATATTTAAAAATATAAAAATTAATAAAGAAAAGAATAAATTATATAAATATTTTATAAACTATATAAATAAAGTAATTATATATATATATATATATATATATATATATATATATATATACATATATATATATATATATATATACATATTTTATAAATTATTTACATTTATATGTTTAAATTATATAAATATTTTAAGTTATATAAATAATTTTAAAATAATTTTATAGAATATTTTAATTATATAAATAACAAAAAAAAATATATTTATTTATTAATATAAGTCTTTAATAATAATAACAAAAAAAAAAATATAAAAAATAAAAATATAAAAAATAAATAAATAAATAATTTTAATAAATAAATAAAGAAATGAATAAAGACATACATATATATATATATATATATATATATATATATATATATATATATATATATATATATAAAATAACTAAATATTTTATAAATATATAAATAACTAAATATTTATATAATTTACAATTATTTTATTTATTTATTTTAACTAATTATATATTTTAAAGAAATAAATATTTTTAAATAAATAAATAACTAATTAAATATATATATATATATATATGATAAAAACTATTTATTTATTTATATATTTTAAATTTTTTTAAATTATTTATATAACTTAAAAATATTTATATAATTTAAACATATAAATAACTAAATAAATTTATAATATATATATATATATATATATATATATATATATATATATATATATATATAATTATTTTATTTATATAGTTTATAAAATATTTATATAATTTATTCTTTTCTTTTATTTATTTATATATTTTAAATATTTTATATTATATATTAACAAAAAATTAAAAAAAATTATATATTTTAAATAATTATATTAATTAATAAAATATTAAATAAATTTATAATTTATATATATAATTAAAAATTTTTAAATTATTATATATTTAATTTATATATATAATAAAATTATAACTAAATATATAAATATTTAGTTATTAAATATTTTATAAAAAATATTTTAAATTATATACTTTAAATAATTATATTATTTAAAAAAATTAATAAAAATAAAATCTCCCTCTCTCTCTCTCTCTCTCTCTCTCTACCCCCCTTTTGTAAAACCACCAAAAAAAAAAAAAAAAAAAAAAGTAAAACGGACGACTGGCGCCGACGGACCGCACGCCGAACATCACGCAGCCGTCCGTTCAAGACGACTAGACCTATTTTTACTAATTATATTTTTTTCGTGCCTAAACAACTAATTATCATTAGTACTAAGCCTATTTTAAAAATAATCCCCGCTTTTTTGACGTCGTAAAGTTAGCAGCACTCCTCAGATTCGCCGCTGCAATCTCCTCAGCGGTCATCACCGGCATTATCCGATCCTCGGTGATCTGCTTCCTTATCAAGAAGCGGTTCTGCTGATCGCTAGCGTCGGAAGCATAGATTTGCTTCTCCATTACTTTCCATGCAAAGGCGGCTCCTTTTTCGGCTGTAAGCTTCGCAACCCACTCTTGCGTGTTTTCTACTACTTCTGTTTCGTCGGCGGTGGTTGCTTGTTTAGGAAGAGGAAGGGAAGAGCGCAGTTTCGAGATGAGATCGAGTGTTTCCATATACTCAGTTTTAGAAGAAGTAGCAGACGATAGCAGAGAGAAAGAGAAGGAACGGAGAGAATGAGGAGCCATAGTTTGATCAAGTTGGTAAATTTAATGGGCCTGGGGTTGATTTTATAGACATATTTCAGCTTGGTTTTTCTTTCCTATAATAAGTTTTTGACAGTTTTATTATTATTTAAAGATCTGAGTGAGTCTGAGTTTCGGACCTTTGGACAGCTGTATACTGTATTTTTGGAAACAAAATATTACTTCTGTGATTTTGTTTTCTAAAATATAACTTAAGACATAATTTTACATATATTAAGGCGTCATTTTATAGGTTAAAAAATGGAAAATGTTACTTTCCTGACGTCTTATTTATTCTGAGGCAGTTCATGATCAGGGAAATAAAATCAATCGAATTTTCATTAAATACGCTAAAAACGTTTTGCTCCATTATGAAGATTAATGAAATGATAATGTACAAAAAGTTATTATAAAAAAGAAATGTATTTTTAAATAATTAAATCTTAAGTGCTATTAAGACATAAAATGATTACAATAATGTTAGATGTTTAATATATATAATATGTAAAGAAAATTTATAATTTTTTGAGATTTATATAATAATTTGGATATTAAAGTTTGAAGAAATAAGATATACATAAAAGAGCTATGGCCTATGATTAGGGATTTAAAGACTTCCATTAAAATTGGATAATTGAATTAAGATCTTAGGTTATGGTAAGGGTACAGTGAAAGATATATATTTAATTTTGAAAGAATATTAAATTGATGTCACATGAAATAATTAATTTTGGAATAGTATTAAAAAAATAAAATAATGAGATACATTAAAAATTGATCAGAAAGATTTTTATTTTTTATTTTTTTAGGGTTTTACTTTTAGTGAAGAGTTTAAGACAACCATAGAGATTTTTTTTTTTTAGTACAAAAATAAATAAAATGACGAGATATTGTTATAGATTAATTCAAAATATATAAATGAAATTAGATATTTAAATAAATAAAAAATGGTTGAATGATTAATAATTTATTAATAATTGACCACTTATATCCTCAATTCAAGATTCTATATTGAGACCTTAATAAATTAACTTAATTACCGGCCTGTATTACAAGCAAAACTCAGGCGGTGAAGCCGAAACTATTTTAGGAAATAAAAAGAACAGTAATTACTAATTACTATTACTAATTTTTTTAAAATAAAGCAATTTTTATATATAAATTTTTTGTGTAATTTTAATAATAAATATTATATATAAATATAAAATTTTAAATGTTAAATTTACTAATGCATAAAAATTATGTGAAAATATACATAAATTTTTAATATTAGAAAAAAAAAAGCAGATTTGTGGGATAAATGAAATCTCCGAAGCATCAAAACACAAACAGATGGAAAGATATGAACAAAAAAAAATTGCACTAACTAAGAACAGCTTCTAAGTGAAATCACATGAAACTCTCCATAGATTCATGGTCATCAAAATCATGCATGACTAAGCCAAAACATCCAATACATTCCATTAATCAAAATCATTTGCATATATATCCCATCAATGCATATGTACATATCTAAAGAGAAATCTCGAGATCAAGTTGTTCCTATGACGAAGCACAGCTTGCCATCTTCATCCCTGAAAGCCCACATCTCAACCTGATCGCCGGCGAAGTAACTCCGGCGATGAAATTCTCTGTAGTTTCCTCCCTTAAGCACAGAAGCTTTGCATCCCACCTCGTAAGATAAAGCGAACAACCCCATCCTTTTCTGTTATACACCATCACCTCAAGACCTCCATGTTCTCTACCCTGTTTCTCTCCTGCTTCGCCATTCTCCGCCAAAAGTCGCCGCCTACACGTCAGATTCCGCAGCCATTTCCTCTGTTGTCATCGCCGGCAATATCCGGTCTTCGGCGATCTGCTTCCTTATCATGAAGCGGTTCTGCTGGTCGCTAGCGTCAGAAGCGTAGATTTGCTTCTCATTACTTTCCATGCAAAGGCGGCTCCTTCGGCGGCGACCTTCGCAACCCACTCTGGCATGTCTTCTACGTCCTTTGGCGGTGGTTGCTAGTTTAGGAAGAGGAAGGGCAGAGGACAGCTTCGAAATCAGATCGAGTGTTTCCAAATACTCAGTTTTAGAAGAAGTAGCAGACGATAGCAGAGAAAGAGAAGGAACGGAGAGAATGAGGAGCCATAGTTTGATCAAGTTGGTGAATTAAATGGGTTTGGAGTTGATTTTATAGACATTCAGGTGGGCTTTGCTTTCCTATAATAAGTTTAGCTATTCATTTCTATTTTAAAGATCTGAGTTAATCTGAGTTTCAGATTTATGGACTGCTGCATACTGTATTTTTGGAAACAAAAATATTACTTCTTTGATTTTTTTTTTTAAAATATAAGTTGAGGCATATATAATTTTACATATATCATGGCGTCATTTTACAGATTAAAAAATGGAAAATGTTATTTTTCCTGATGTTTTATTTATTCTGAGAGAAAATGGGAAATAAAATCAAATCGAAATATTTTAAAAGCAAAATGGCATAATTTATTTTCTGGCATTTAACTGTTATTTTAGTGTTATTCACTGGTCGTGTAATTTTGTTAATATCATTGCAGAGTTATGCCAAATAAAATATTCATTGAATATGCGGAAGATTTTTTACGTTACAAACATTTCACAATATCTACTTCAAAAAATTCTCTTACGGATGAAGAAGCCCTTCAAACTTTAATATAGGGGTGTAAACAAATCTAGCAGCTTAGTACTTATTTATATTTGGCTCATTAAATTTTTTTTTTGTTTGAAATCGGCTCATGTTTATTAATAACTTGTTAATAATATGTTCGTGTTTGGCTCGAGAATTTATTCGTGTTGTTTATGCTCCTAATTAATATTCATTAAAAATTTATTTTTTTATTAATATTTAAAAAATATTAAATTTAATAAAAAAATTTTATTGCAAATATACAGCTCTCCAGTATTTATAAATTGTGGACTAATAATAAAAACGATCTTTTAAAAAATAATTTTTATTGCAAACAAAAACTACATAATGCAAAATTATATTTGAATATGATGTAGTAAAATAATTTATTTATTTAAGTACAGTTTTAAAATTAATTACAATATACAAATAAATTAATAAATGAGTGCAATCCAATTAAACATTTATACCAAACAAAATGAAACTTTAACATCTTTCAACCCTCAACATAATCTTGGTAGAATTGGCTTGATTATTCACTCTTCAAAAATCATCAATATGCCACATAAGATGTGTTGTTTATACTTCGTGCTACATCATATAAACAAAACTAAAAAAAATTATGTTATACAATTATTAAATGGGCACAGCTTGAAATTTTATATCAGCTAATCAATGATGTCATCATAGCTTGATAACTGTTTAAAATTAAAGAAATCATAATTTCAAACTGTCTACCACAAACAAATTAGACTCTAGAGAATAAAATACTGCAAAACAATAAATAAAATGAGAACTGTATGAAGCGAGAAAGAATTGAAAAAGATTAGACAAAACAAGAAAGATAAACAATCATATTGTACCTTAAAAAATATAACATCACAACCCATTGAAATACCCATAAATCCAACATATTCAGCACAAAACCAAGTGTAGTATTGATAAATTAAATACCCAAATACAATAAAATATCAAATAAAATGAAAATGCTGCAAAAAAAATTGAAATAGAACAAACTAAACAAGGTATATAAGCATGAATTTTATCAAGTTAAGTTGCATCTCATATTAAAAAGAGTTTAATATCATAGCCCTTTGAAAATCATAAATCTAAGCAATCCAGCATAAAACTAAGTGTAGTTTTGATAAATTAATGACCAAAATATAATAAAATAACAATTAAAATAAAAGTTGCAGTAAAAAAATAATTGAACCAACTAAAAAGATATATATATACATTTTATCAAAGTTCAATCTCATATTAAAAAAAGGTTTAACATCACAACCCTTTAAAAATTATAAATTTAAGCAATTAGGCATAAAACGAAGTGTAGTATTGATAAACAAATGACCAAAATATAATAAAATAGCAAATAAAATGAAATTTCATCAATCAAAAATGAAATATATACACCCAGAACTTAATTAATCATGTAAGACAAACTCAAAAATAAATTTATACAGAAAGATATACCTTAATGTTATCATAATAGTATAGCCCGGTAGCTATGTAATAATATAAATAGTGTTGAATGGTCCTCATAACTGAAGATTCTGGAGAAAACAGCAAGTAGTCATATCTCAAAATAATTATAAGTAGTTATTAGGTTGTATCATGGAGAATTTGATTTCTTTCCAATAAAGCAATAACCTGCTAATTTATAAAGTGATTGAAATTTGAATGATGTGTATATATTTCATGTGGAGATTCTTCCCCAAAAAAAAAGAAGAAAAAAATAGCAAGTAGATTGATCTCAAAAATAAAAAATAAAAAAAGAAAAAACAAGCTAACTAACATTGATGGTTGCTTTAATTCTTAAATAAGCTATGTTTGAATTTTATATTAGCTAATCAATAATGTCATCATATTTCGCTTAAATTCTTAAAAAACCCATAAATCCAACTTATTCAAAGACAAAACCAAGTGTGATATTGTTGAAACACTCATCTAAATAAGATATATAAGCAATCATTTTATCGCTAAGTTGATCTCATATTAAAAAAGGTTTAACATCACCTTTTAAAATAATAAATCTAAGCAATCCAACATAAAATCAAGTGTAATATTGATAAATTAATGACCAAAATATAATAAAATAGCAAATAAAATGAAAGCTTCATCAATCAAAAATGAAATATATACAACTAGAACTTCATTAATCATGTAAATGGGCTCAGTTTGAAATTTTATAACAGCTAATCAATGATGTCGTCATAGCTTGTTGACTGCTTAAATTTTTAAAAAAAACCCCATAAATCTAACTTATTCAGTGCAAAATCAAGTATAGTATTGTTTAAGTAAAGACCAAATGTAATATTGATAAACTAAGCAGTCATTTTATCAAGCTAATTTGTAACTCATATTAAAAAAATTTTTAACATCACAGCCCTTTAAAAATCATAAATCTAAACAATCCAGCATAAAATCAAGTATAGTATTGATAAACTAAGGACAAAAATATAATAAAATAGCAAATAAAATGAAAGCTGCATTAATCAAAAATGGAATATATATATATATATATATATATAACCAGAACTTCATTAATCATGTACATGAGCTTAGTTTGGAATTTTATATCGTAATCAATAATACCATCATAGCTTGATAATGGTTAAATTCTTAAAAACTCATAAATCTAACTTATTCAACACAAAACCAAGTATTATTATTGAAGTAAAGACCAAGTATAGTATTGATAAACTTTTTTATCAAATTAAGTTATAACTATAAAAAAAGGTTTAACATCGAGCCCTTTAAAAGTCATAAGAAATCTAAGCATAAAACCAAGTGTAGTATTGATAAACTAAGGACCAAAATATAATAAAATAGAAAATAAAATGTGATCAATCATGTAAGATATTAGAATGCAATAAAACAAGTATGAATTTCAATTTAAAGTAGCAAGAAGAACCAAAGCTATAAAAGTCTAAAATGAAAGGCATTACATTACATGAGTTTAATAAACCAAATAGACCAATTGCATATATATTGCTCCTCCATTCTCTGTGCCTTTGATATTCGTGAAGATTCACATGTTTTTCTCCATCAATGATCTTGTCAGTAATAAATAATCATTCATCTAAAATATGAAAAGATTATAATTATAAAAAATCAAATAAAAATGAAATTGATTCTTACCAACTGATTCTTAATATTGCTTTGAGAACCTTTAATCCAACTAGCTATACAAACAAGTGCATTAATAATTTTTGCGGATAAAGAGCTTCTATAATCATCCAAAACTTTACCACCAGCACTAAAAGTAGATTTAGATGCAACCGTTGTTATCGGAATTGTCAAGACAATCCTTACCACTTTGACTGGGTATGGATACTCTTTAGAGTATTCATCATCCATCAATCAAGAACATCAAATTGTTATGTACTACACATATATAAACCCTATTCCAAATATATTTCCAAATATGATTTAGAAGGCTGAACGGAACTAGATGCTACAAAAAAAATCAGCAAAACATAACATACAATCAAAAGGAGATGAAAATGATGGCTCCATTTGTAGCTGTGAGAACTCACTAATAGTTATTGAAGCTGAACTTCAACTAGCAATATCAGAAACGTATTGATTATAAATCTCTAAAATAACTGCTTCAATTTCATTAATTTTTAATTCTATCTCATAAGATGAGTATATCTTTGAAAATATAAAATTTATGAACTTCATATTTAAGCATGGATCTAACAGCTGTTACGCATATAAGCAAATTGCATTCTCCCAAATATTTATTGAATTTAATTTTTATTGCAATTGCCATTTCTTTAATATATTCAATTGATGAATTGCATTCCTCCATCAACAACTTTTTAACATGCATAACTGTAGGTAAAAAATATTTGCAATAGGATAAGTTGAACCAAAAATCATTTTTTATAACATTTTGAAAAACAGTAAACAACTCCTTAATTACCTCATACCTTTGTTAATCAAAATCAAAAAAATCAGATGTCAAGCACTTGTAATTACTATCTCGAGCTACATAATGGTAGAATACACTGCAAAAAATAAAGTCAAATTCAAGCATAATGTATGTAGAATTTTATTGTGTCAGAACATCAATAGATAAACCCTTTGAAGTAAAAATCTCTAATTGCTTTATCATCTCAAGAAACTTATATAATATAGCTGGAGACTTTTTAAGATATTTTATTGATTCTCTGATTTGATAAATGATGTCTTGAATCTCCTTTAAACCATCTTGAACCATTATATTCAATATGTAAGCATAACATCTAACATGAAAGAAATAACCCATAAAATGAAACTTACCACTTGACTAAAAATTTGATTTGAGAGCATTAGCGGCAATATCATTATTACTAGTATTATCCAATGTAATTGTAGAAACTTTATCATGCAGATTCCACTCCAACAAGCATTCATATATAGCTTCACAAATAAAAGTACCCATGTAAGGTGGTTCAAGCTCAAAGAAATTGATAATTCGCTTGTGTAATTTTTAACACTCATCAATATAATTAATTGTTACCCCACTATTTGATTGGAAGTCCAACAATCAGATGTTAATGAGACAATATGTATGCTTTTAAGATATGCCTTCAACTTTTCTTTTTGTGGTTCATAAACTTTCATGCAATCATGTTTTATAGTATTTCAATAAACTCTTTCATAGTTATGATTTAAGACCTTCAACAAAATATTGAATCATGTATGCTCAACCATCATAAATGGGTACTCATATATAATCATCATTTTTGCTATTATTTCTCTAACATGAAGATGATCATAATTCTTTGGACTAGTAAAAATAAAAATCTCAATTTCTGAACTAGCATCAGAAGACATAAAATTTAACAATTTTTTCCTATTATCCGGCAACTCTACAACTTGTTTATTTTTAGCTTTGACCTTATCACACTCCCTAACATGTCTGAGAAGTTATGAAGTTGTGCTAGTCTTGGATTTAAGAAATTTTGTACCACAACATATGCATTGTAAATAAGATGCATTGACGTCTTTCAAAGTTGAAACAATTTCAATAAAGTACTCACAAACTGTGGACTTCTTTTTCCTAGTCTTCTTAGGAGGGATTCCTCTAATATTAATATCAAATGTAAGTGCTTTTGAACAACTAGGTTGTGAAAAAAGATTAGGATTCTCATTACTATTTCTATTCTCTATAACAATCTTGTTACCATATGATACATTTTGAGATAGATCAAAATTTGACATAGTAGTAGACTATATTGAAAAAGAAAATGTGTCAAAACTAAAAATGCAATCCCTGTGCTTAAAGTAAGAATATTAGTATATTTTATTGAAACAATCCATATTGAAATAGAGCATTAAACTATAATTGTTTAATTAATTTGAATATATAGAAATAAGTAAACCACTAATACAATCTTGTATAATAGAATGGTAAAACTTTTTTGATAAGCAAATAAGAGATCCAAATTAAACTACATGAACATGGTATCTATAATATTTATGATAAAACAAAAAGTATTCACAAGACATCATTAATAAATTTGACATTTTAAGCATAAAAAGTCAACTTAAACATAAAACATGAAGCTTGTCTTTCTTGATTCCAGCAAAGCAAAATAGAATTAAATGTGGAGAGATTTAGAAAACAACCTCCCTAACTACCAACAATGGTATTAATAGTTGACACCTTATTAATATAAAATTGAGAAGATATGAGAAATTGAATTGAAGGTCGAACTTTCTCAAAATGTTCAAAATATTGTTGAATAAGTGATTTTTTACTTTTATTTTATTTTTATTTTATTGTATTTTGGTCTTTACTTTATCAATACTACACTTAGTTTTGTGCTGAATAAGTTGGATTTATGGGTTTTTTTAAGAATTTAAGCAGCCATAAAGCTATGACACCATCATTGATTAGCTGATATAAAATTCCAAACTGAGCACATCTAATAATTGAAGTAGTCATCAATGTTAGTGAGTTTATTTTACTGCTTAATATTCTTTGGTTGTCTTTATTATTATTTTGAGATCAATCTACTTATTGTTTTCTCCTATTTCTTTAGCCATGAGGGAGGAATATATACACACCATGTCTTCAAATTTCAGTCACTTTATAAATTGGCAGGTTTTTGCTTCATTGAAAAGAAATCAAATTCTCTATGATACAACATAATAATTACTTACAATTATTTTAAGATATGACTACTTGTTGTTCTCTCTAGATTCTTCATTCATGAGGATCATTTGATACTATTTATATAGCAATCAGGCTAGACCTTTATGACTACATTAACTGTTATGATTTTTAAAAGGTTATGATGTTAAACCTTTTATAATATGAGATGCAACTTAGTTTGATAAGATGGCTATTTATATATCTTGTTTAGCTGGATCTGTTTCAATTATTTTTTTACTAAAGTTTTTATTTTATTTGCTATTTAATTTATCAATACTACACTTAGCTTTATGCTGGATATGCATGTACAAGTGTACAACTTAGAGAAGATAGATAATGTAAGATGGTGATGGTATGACTGATTTGAAATAAGTGAGAATTTAATAAGACATATCCAAATAAGAAGGAAGCAACAAAAAAAAAGATGTTTGATACAAAAAGACCAATCAATGAAGCCCGCAACCCTTAAAGGTATATATATATATATATATATATATATATATATATATATATAGAGTAAAATTGTATGCCTTAGGTTTACGGAGTTCAAGACACACACAATGTTTGAATAAGAAAACTCAGAATTTGTATTTTGAAAAAAACTCAAAAGAGGGAAAACCACGAAGCCCAAAAAAATCTTCCACTATGTATCTGTTTCAGAGTACAAAATTTCCCCGATAACGGATTATAATGGGACAACAATGCCTATATAGTCACATTCGATAAATACAAGGGTAGTAGTGATGATGGTGAACTAGACGACGATGAAGGTCATATGATGACCGGCGGAGATGGCCGGCGATGGTCGGTGGTGGTGATTGACGATGGTAGTGCGATGCGGACCGGGTGGCGATGATGACCTACGATGGTTGATGGCGACTAAGCGAGTACGACGACCGGCTAAAATTGATGACAATGAGGATCGAGGTGACGGCGGGTCGGCAGCGGGTTGGCAACCAACGGGGGTGGTCGGCGACCATCGAGTGGTGGTATGATTATGCTTGGAGGATTTTCAAGCTTTAGAGATCTCTCCTCTCTTTTGCTTGGGCTCCCTTCATGTGAAGAATGAGGGGCTATTTATAGATTAGAGGAGTGGCATTTCTGTAAATACATGCAAAATCCAAACCACTCCATCGGACGGCTCAAAATGATTCCTTTGATCATTTGATGTATTTTAAGTATTTGAATGCTCAAATGAAGTCAGAATTATGAGATCTAGGGATTGTTAGATTCGGCTCGTCAAGACGCTCGATTTGACTATAAACACTCCATGTTTAAGAGCTATTTAGGGATTTAACTGATATCCCAAAGTTTCCAATGATATTTTAAGTGCTTGATCTCGACTAGTTTCAACTTAGGATCAACATGCTTTTGACATTAAGATTCGTGCTTCGACTAGTAGAATTTTTAGTGTCATATCAATTGCCCCCTATTTTTGTTTAACATTATCTCAATCATCCAAAAATATATATAGTCAAGTACTTGAAAATAGCAAATTCTTCAATGAAATTTGTGGGTCCATTAACCATACATTTTGAGAGAACATATCTTCATGGGAGCACAAGATTATGATCGCGGAAGCAGTGCAGATGTGTATGATACGCACGCTGGAGGGTGTGGAAGGCGCGGGCGAGCTGGCAAGCGGGCTTCTGGCGCGATATGCTGATCTCGGATCTCTGCACCGATGAGGGGTTTTTTGTCCATTTTTGTCATTTTTCACCCATTTTGTTCATTTTTCTTTGATTTTTTACCTTTTTGCCCCTATAGGGGGTCAATAAAAACCCCCCTAGGGCCAAGGGAGAAGACATAAATCTCATATGCTATAGTGTTCCTCTTCTTCTTAAGAGAAGGTCGTTCGGAGGCGATCAAGGCCCGTAGTTCATACTGAGGCCCGATTTTCTGAAAGAGGCCAACATCCGTCAAACCAACCGTTCTGAGGTGATGGAGGACCGTAGTTCATACCGCAGACGCTTTTTTCTCGAAAGAGATCAATATCCTCGTCGGACCGACCGGGTTGAGAATCAGGCCCGTTTCATACTGGGGTTCCGCTTTCCCTCAAAGAGGTGTCAATGTCACATCCGACCATCGAGGCTTATCAGGCCCGTAGTTTCTACTTCTTCTTGTAGGAAATTGGATTTCTTGAAACTTCAATGGATGGTTCAACACTTGATAACTGCCAAGATGGCGGGGAAGCATTAATTAGGAACAGTCATTCGAATGACTCGAAAAGTTTGGCAGGTAATTTTAGAACATCCTTAAAGAGGAATAACTTCTTCTTTTTTTGTTCTCATATGTATGTGTATGCTTTTAGTATAAAAAAATTTTATCCCATCCCATAGAGTCGAAAATGATATGCCCAAGTATTGGGGTGAGTGAGTTGCTTCACAAAATTCTCAAATTTTTGTCATCTCTCTCTCTCTCTCTCTCTCTCTTATTTATTTATTATGTATTTTCAGGGTGATGGCGAAGAAACCCATAGCATGACTATGATATATCATCCATCGTCACATCAGATAGTTTAATGGTGTTCCAGAAATTTCACTTCTAATGAGTTGGTGGCTATTGTAAAAAGTCCGATCGAGCTGCTCACCTTCGCCAGGATATTTTACTATTTCTGAGATGATTCTTCATGCGGGACTGTGATTCCCTTTGGCTCCCGAGTTGATTGAGATCTTTAAAATATGTGGTGTAGCTTTATCACAATTTTCATTTTGAGCTTTAGTGAGTTGTTGGTTGACTTCTTTAGAGCGGTGCTTTGAACATCAAATACTTGTGTCGAATGTGAAAATTTACATGTGATGCTTAAGGACATGTTTCTTATGCAGCTATAAAGAATTGGATAGAATTTTTAGCACGGGATCCATCTAGAAATTGGTCTAATGGATTCTTTTTTGTGAAAAATGAGTGGGGCCTTCCTGAGAGATGGAGAAGATTGAATGACCTTCCAGATCCATTGCTGATTGAAGAGAATGAAATCTTGACAACTCTTAATATTCCTGATGCAGAAGCTGATGAGTTACGCCATTGAAAATATATTATTGAAGATAGAATGTTCAAGGTTGACCTTTCCATCCGTGGGAGATCTCATGCTCTTCCAGAAGAGATCGTAAAGGTGATGAAAGGTCTCATCATATTCACGTAATTCTTTCAAGAAGCCCATTATGAAATCATGGTGATAATATTTCTTCTTTAAAGAAAAAGAAGACATGTGCAGAAGTGACTACGTCAAATATCTACGGAGAAGATGTTCAACCCCAGTTGGCCTCTAAGAGTTTAGCTGTTTCAACTCATAATGGGGGAGTTCATTTCTTGAAGTCGCACATTCCTGAAGAGGTGTTAAAGCACGTATGCACTGGACGTCAACGAGCAAATGAATTAGTACGTTGTCTTCTCTTCCTCCTTCTTTTCTTCTTTTCCTTTTTTTTATGTAATATTTGTGATGATTTTTTTGTAGGTAGCTCAAACATTAGGGCTGATATCTCATTTGGATGTCGCTCTAGATGACTGGAATACTGAATTTGTGAAGGTAAAATATTTGGCGAGTAGTATGAAAAAGATTAGTTAAGGCCAAAGAAGTGGCGACTTTGGAGGATCAACTAGTGTAGAACGAGCTAGAACATATCGACTTCTCTTTCTCTCGCCGAGGTGGAGTGCACTGGTGAGCTAATTGAGGTGAGGCGAGACTCAGAAAGAGAAAAGACTCAAGGCACTTGCAGGGGATAAGAAAAGCTCTCGAACTAGAGAAGAAAGCATTACAAGATCGTCTTTCTGAGAAGAAGCTTATAATGTCAGAAGCGGAAGCAAATGAAATCTCCTTGAAGGTAGTGGAAGACTTTAAGAACTCCCTGGCTTATTGCAATACTATCGAAGACCATGTCCAGAAAGCTCGTAATCATATTCTTGATGTTGAAGTGAAGGACTTGGAGCACCAATGTTTATATGAGGGCTTCATCTGAGGCTTCCTAAAGGAATCCACTTAGTACATCACAAAATCAGAGCTAGCATTAAGAATCTATCTCCCAGTATCCAAGACCTTCACTGCATTCGTGAGATGAAGGAGTCAAGAGTGAGTTCAAGGGATCATCTCCTAGTGGTGAGGAGGACATTGATATCATGTAGTATCAGTTGAGGATGCCATCTTTTTTTATCTATGTATTGTTATTATTTTATATCAGAATTTTGATTCTTTCTTATATCATCATGTTAGTGATGTCAATGAAAAGAAAAAATTTAGATGATATGCTCTTGTTTTATTTTTACCTATCCGGGGTGATTGGTCAGAATATTATTCGATGACACTAACCTGTACAGATGAGGTCATGGGAAGTCCACCAATGACCTTTTGGCCTATCCAAGGTATTAGTCAAAATATTATTTGACATCTTACCTATATGGAAGAGGCCATGGGATGTCCACCAAGGACCTTTTGACCTATCCTAGGTATTAGCCAAAGTGTTACTTGACTTTTACCTATATGGAAGAGGCCGTGGGATGTCCACCAAGGACCTTTTGACCTATCCTAGGTATTAGCCAAAGTGTTACTTGACTTCTTACCTGTATGGAAGAGGTCCGATCAAGTCCCCATGGGATTGATCATGCCCCGACTGAGATACAACGTGAGTTGTGCATTTCTCAAGTGGGAGGATTAAATGAAGGAGATTGTTTATATGCAACAAGCTTGAAAGAAAAAGCTATAAATTCATTACTCATTCGGATACAATCATAAGATGATTTTAATACAGATATGCGTTTGAAGAGGAAATGATAAACGAGATAAAATAAAAGTTGTAATAATTATGCAGTTGGAATTACTAATAATATTTTTGGAGATTCTCAGTGTTTCAAGTTTGAGGTAAAGTTTTTCCCTCTGGATCCTTAAGCTTGAATGTTCCTGGCTTGACCATAGTTATAACTACATATGGGCCATCCCAAAGAGGTGAGAGTTTATTGCGTTGAGGGCCTTTGCCTACAGCTTCGAGACTTCGCAGGACCAAGTCACCGACATATATGGGATGGGCTTTTACTCTTCTGTTGAAGTGACGAGCTACCCTTTGGTGATAGGAAGCAGTCCGGAGTAGGGCCATGTCATGAGTTTCGGGGAGTAAGTCCAGGTATTGTCGGAGTTTTTCTTCATTACCATCATGATTGAATAATTGAGCTCTTGGAGTTTAAACCCCGATATCTACTGGTATAATAGCTTCTGTGCTGAAACATAAGTTATATGGTGTCTCACCGTTCATGCGGCGAAGCCCAAAAAACATTAGAAAGCTCATCAACCCACAGCCTTCAAGATGTGTTTTATTCCTTTGAGTATAATCACAGCTTCACCCATTAGTTTGAGGATGTGCTACAACCGATGAATGAATGAAGATCTTTGCAAAAGGAGAGACTTTTCCAAGAAATTAGGTTCCATTATCAATGATGATCTTTGCAGGAAGATCGAATCGACATTCTATATTTTTCCAAACAAATTGTTTAGCATTTGCCTCTGTGATTTTAGTGAGTGGTTTGGCTTCCACCCATTTAGTGAAGTAGTCGATGGCTAAAATGATAAACTTTTGTTGCCCTGATGCTATCAAAAAAGGTCCCATGATATCAATTCCTCATTGAGCAAAAGGCCACGGGCCTTGAAGGGATGAGAGCTCAGAGCGCATGTGAGAGGTTAGAGTGCAACTAATAACTTGCACATTTTTTTTGTGAACCCAAGCGTCTGTTTCATCAGTAATAGAACCCTTACCTTATAATTTTAAGGGCTAGCACCCTTCCTCCTAGGTGTTCTCCACATATCCCTAACTAAACCTCTCTTAATGCGTAATGGCCTCTGATGGTGAGAGGAATTTGAGGTATGGCCCTGAAAAAGCTCGTTTGTATAGTTCCCCTCCGATAATAATAAAGTTTGAAGCTTGTCTTCGGAGATGAGTTATTGTAGTTGGGTCTTCAGGAAGGGTCCCTTCTTATAGAAAAGACTGATCATCCACCATGAAGGTTCCTTTATCTCATTAATTGCTTGTATTACCCATGACCTTGATACGGGAAAATATATTTCTTCAACATGCCTTCTAAAGATCCCCAAGAAGATGTAGCAAGTTTAAAGAGCCACAGTATTCTTCTAGTATGTGAATGATTTGATGTGTCTTGAAATGGGCAAGAAGTGACTTTACTAAGTTGAGGTATTGCAGGTGATTATGAGTAAAGTTTCCCTCAACTTAAGTCGAGAGCTGTGTGGATCACTAAGTCTTAAGCTTTACAATCGATGGTGAGTCTCAACCCTACGATGAGAGCCTCATATTCAGCCATATTATTACAAAAAATTTTAGGTGAAGTCCATACTCTAAGGTATTCTACTGGGGAAATAAGTAAGATTCTGCTCACACAGATTTTCAAGCTCCATCAACATGAGGGTCCATTGAGGAGACAAAGGTGTGTAGTAGATAACTCATTTGGAGTCATGCATTCCCACTATAAAGTCTCATGAGTACTTGAGACTTTATATTAGGCCGAGATAGGAAATGGATATTAAACTCTCCCAATTCTACAGACCATTTAATTAACCTCTAGATGCCTCTAGTTTTGTAGGATGACCCTTAATGGTAAATGAGTGTAAACGAAGTAGTGTGAGCTGAAGTATGGACAATTTTACGAGAAAACTAAAGTTAGCCACCTTATCCGCCAAATGGATAATGACTTTCTATATCAAAGAGAATTTGACATAGTAATTTGTTGTATCTTTTCTTCTAGTACTAAACTGAAGCTTATCATGGGAAGAGACGAGATATAAGTATAACATCTCCTTGAATAGGCTTGATAGTAGGGGTGGAGATGCTAAATACTCTTAGTTGCTCAAAAGTAGACTCATTCATCACCCACCAAAAAATTATTATTTTTAGCTCCCTTTAATATTTTAAAGAATGGCAAGTATTTATCCCCAGAACGGGCTAGGAAATGCGATAAGGTAGCAATTCATCCATTCAAATGTTGAACTTCTTTGATATTCTTCGGAGGAGTCATATTTTTGAGAGCTTTGATTTTCTTGGGATTGGCCTCTATCCCATGGTGGGTTACCATAAACCCAAGAAATTTTCCCGATTTATCCCCAAAAGCACACTTGGTCGGGTTAAGTCGCATGTTATAACGTCGAAGAAGGTTAAAGCATATTTCTAAGTCAGAAATATGCTGTGATTCTTCCGAGCTTTTACTAACATGACATCCACATATATCTCCATCAGGCGGCCTAATGTCTTCTTTAAAACCTTATTCATAAGCATTGATAGGTAGCACCAACATTTTTTTAACCCAAAAGGCATAACTTATAGATAAACTTTATATGTTTGAAATGGCTTCTTCATCCAATAATTTTATTTGGTTGTAACTAGTAAATTTCCAAAAAATTGAGCATTTGATGTCCGACGAAGATCGACCAATTGATCAATTCGAGGAAGAGAAAACTATCTTCTGCAAGCTTTGTTAAGGTCGGTAATCAATACACATTCTCCATGTTCCATTTGTTTTCTAACCATGACAACATTTTCTAGCCATGTGGGATAATGTACCTCGTATGAATCCCGCTCTGGAGCTTGTTAACTTCTTGTTCAATATCGAAGCATCAGAAAACCGCTTTTGGATGATCGGTTTGAATGTTGGATCAATCAGGGAGTGCATGATCACATGCACCGGCATATCGCAATTCCAAGCAAGATGTCTTGATTTCTGTGCAAGAAGTTTATGTATTTTTTCCTTTGTTCTTCTGAGAGTAGAGATCCCACTTGCACTGTTCATAGTGGTTGGTCATCTTATAATACAACAGAGGGCAAGTCTTCTAGAGGTGAAGATTTTTAGGGTACTTCTTCATCTCAAAAATTAAAATCTTCGATGTCAAGGTCTGTAAGGGTTGCTTGTCGAGGTAACATGATTGTTATCTCGTTGATTATAGACCACCCCAACCTGGGGTTGGAAATTTCATCTTAAGATGAGACATCAAGTGACTCACCAAAATTGATTGAGGGCCTCAAGATAGCGTTATATGCTGAATTTGACTTGACCACCAAGAATTGGATTGAATGAGTCACTTATCGAGGGAATTCTCCGAGGACAAAAGGAAGGGTGATTGTCCCTCTACCGCATGTGATTATCATCAAACCGATAATTTTCGCAATGGTTGGAGCTTTTCCCTAACCAAGCCCATGCTAAGAAATGTGGAGTAAAATAAGACATCAAAAGAACTCCCATTGTCAATCATAATTCTCTTAACATTATTGCATGGGTCACCGATCCCTACGCTTATGACAAGTGGATCTTGATGAGGAACATGGACTCCTTCGAAGTATGAGTCATTAAAAGTGATGGAATGATCAATGCGAGATTTCTTAAACTTTGGCTCTTCAGAGGTGGTAATGAGAACTCAACTAGATAGTATTGGTCATCCTGCGATTGTTTCAATTTCTCCAACTATTTGATGACTATTTTGTTGTTTCGGATGATTGTGTTGCCCCTTGGAGTTATGTTTGTTTGAGTCGATTGATTCTTCACAAATCGTAGATATCCTTGTTGAATGAGCCTCTATTTCTTCTTTCTAAGTTGTTTGCATGCCTCGAGTATGTCCATACTGATGAAGCCCCCATTTCTTGAATTTGGTTTGTGGATGTGGCCATTTGATGGTTTCTTCATCTCGAATGGCCATCGATGTTAACACGAGATGTGTGTGATGTGTATTTTTGGTCGCGGATTCACGCCATCATGTGAGGGCCATGAGGGGAGATCACGCCTTGTTGCTTCTTGATAGGACTATCGGTCCATACCCTGATTTACGCTTTCGTAGATTGTTCAAATTATTTGCAATGCATTAATAGCTCATCAACAAAAATTTGTGCTACATGATGAACCAAGTCGACATACGAGTAGACCGTATCTGCATTAAGGATGATGGAAAGGCCTGACGAGCTCCAAGGAAAACTCCTCTTAATAGTGTGGTCTACCTGTGTATTTACAGCTTCAAGAAGAACCTCGGAAGTATTCCTTAAGTGATTCACCCTCATTTTGATAATGCTGAGATGGGAGGAATCTTTAATGATCCTTGGTTTTGTGAACTGCTACAAAAATCTTGGCGAGTTCATCAAAGGTATGGATGGATCCCTGGAAGGGAGTAGAACCAAGTCAGACCCTTAAGTGGTGATGTCAGCCAGAAAACTTGACAAAACAGGTGAGCTGTGTGCATAAGCTTGAAGAATGGATGTTGAAGAATAACTTGGCTTCATCAAGAATAATGTCTAATTGAAGATGAATACCAAAATTTACAATGGTGTCAAGAAGATCAAGATCATCGGTGAAGAGAGGAACGGTCAAGGAGATTAGCATTTTGACCTCCCACTAACGATCGATCTTGGGGAGATGTGTTATATGTATATATATTCTGTAAAAGTCGGATCATCTCATTTTGAGACTCTTCCATCACGATACGATCTTCTAAAGAGATTCCTCATGGTGCCTTCACCAATAGTCACGCCTATCGTGGAGAAGTGAGGCGTAAGATTGGCATCCTTGGTTCAAGATTGAGAGTGAGAGTCGAGTTGGGAGGCTCTGTATAAGTATGCCTATTGGTCATAATTGTTCACGTAAATTATGAACGAGGGTTCTTTCCCATGACGGTGTTAAACCTGCTTGAAAATCAATTGCGGCAGACTAAAAGTTTACGCCTTAGCTTTGTTGTGGAGCTCAACACACACAGATGTTTGAAAAATTAATAAGAAAACTTCAGAATTTTTATGTGGAAAAATCTCAAAAGAGGGAAAAACCATGAGGCCTAGCTCAGTAGAAATCTTCCACTATGTATCTATTTCAGAGTACAAAATTTCCATAAGGGATTAATTGTAGAAGGGTCGACAATGGGAATCACGATCACATATAATAATGCCTGGTAGTAAATAATAAGCATGTAGTGGTCAATGTGTCAACGACGATGAAGGTCATCGTGGTGATGACCGACGGAGATGGTCGGCGATGTTCGGCGGCGGTGACCGACAATGGTAAATCGGGCGGTGACCTTCTGGTCGCCGATGATGACCGGCGACGGTCAATAGTGCGGGTGATGACCGATGAAGATTGACAAAAGATCGGTGGTATGGCAAATGGCTACGGCGGTGGTGACAACCAACTGGTACAACCGCCGAAAGTGGTGGCACGATTATTGAGGATTTTCAAGCTTTAGAGCTCTCTCTTTTGCTTCGTGAAAAAAATGAGGCTATTTATAGATTAGAGAGTGGCATTTTGTAAATACATACAAATCAACCACTCCATCTAAGGCTCAAAATGATTCTTTTGATCATTTGATGTATTTGAAGGCTCAAATGAAGTCAGAATTATGAGATCTCGAGCTTGTTAGATTCGGCTAGTCAAGACGCTCAATTTGACTATAAACACTCCATGTTTAAGAGCTATTTAGGTATTTAACTAATATTCCAAAGTTTCCAATTATATTTTAAGTACTTGATCTCGACTAGTTTCAACTTAGGATCAATTTGCTTTTGACATCAAGATGGTGACAAGTAGAATTTTATCATATCAAAATATATATATATATATATATATATATATATATATATATATATATATATATAGTAAACCCTAAACACCAAATTTTGATGATGAAACTACAAAAAAAAGACCCTCCAAACAATTAACAAACCATAGTATTTTCTTTAAATTAATCAAGCATTCCATGGTTGATCTTGATAACACAATCAATCACACCATGATACCATCATAACACAAGAAGATAATACAAGGGCATCATGTTATTAAATAAAAAATAAATAAAATTGAACACAAATTAAGAATTTACTACACTATATGTTAAATCAGAATTTTCTTTCACAATAATTTCAAAAGCTTGCGTAAAATAAAGCATCAAGTATCTCAATAGCATAAGGTGGAGAAAGATACTAAAGACATCATGCCCTTTTTAATATCTTCATCTACATATTAAACACCAAAATCCACAAGCTCTAGAAGTAAGGAAATTTCAAAAACCTTCCATGGAGATTCACAAGCATTTACATAAAACAGAGCCTTTGAATATCCTACAGGGAATAAGGACATCAAGCATTTCATTACCATGAGATAACAATATATAATAAAGTCATCAAGCTATGTTTCTCACAATTTCAATATACAAATCAAACAACAAAACCCTCATACCATAGAAGTAATGAAATTTTGAGAAGCCTACAGTGAATAAGCGCATCAAGCATTTCAATGCCATAAGGTAACATTATATAATAAAAGCATCAAGCTATATTTCTACATTTTAAATTTACAAATCAAACAAAGAAACCCATAAATAGAAGTGTTGAATTTTCAAAAGCTCGATGCCTTGATGATTCGTAAATCAACCCTAAATTAGAGATTTCGCAAAAGGACGAACACAATAAACAAATCAACATCTAGATGTACACTGCCAACTATAAATCAAACACCAAAGCCATAAACCCTAGAAGCTTTAAGAGCATTTATGCTTTTATCAAGAAACTGATGTAATCACCCGTTGCAGAGAGAAGGGTGAAGAGAATCTATAAAAATCTATGATCATGAGAAAAAAGTACACATGATTATTATAAATCTATATTATAAGAAATCTATAAACCAAGTATCAAACCACATATTAATTACTTCAGATCAAAAGAAAACTACAAATTAAACAGAAATCTATAGATTATAAGTTTATGATGGAAAAGGGTAAAGAGAATGATGCTACATGAAAAGTCAACCGAGTCAGAAGTGGAAGTATAATAAAAAGAAGAAGATAATGGTTGATACCAAACCGTAGACAACTAGAAATCATGTTCGAAGGTTCAAATCTTGCTATAGATAATATAACTCACAAGACTCACAACTCTCCCCTAGAACCGTAAGAGTAGAAAGTGAGGACTTAGAGGATTAGGCAAATGAAGCTAAATCGATCGAGAGTGAGATAGCGTTAGGGTTTAAGCAAAGGCTTATATATGTAGAGTCTAGAAGTGTTTAAATCTTAGCCAGATCAAAAAATCTAATGGCTATGATATTGTCATAATAAAAAAAATCCCTAAAAATTTATTATAGTATATTTTAACTTAATTGATTTAAAATTTTATTAATTAATTTAATTATTGAATAAATATAAATTTTAAAAATATTTAAATTATAAATTATATTTTAAATAAAATCTATATAATTAATTATAATTATTTATTTATTTTGAGCTAAATCGAGTAACATGATGGACAAAGGATTGTTCAGTGTTATTTATAAATTGAAAATATTTATTCTGTCATTTTAACTAACAAGAAACACAGTTAACATTTCTTTTGACATACTTTTATATACTATATTATCTTACTCTTTTATATTTATAAATTAATCATCTTTAATTTAAATTTTTAAAATTGACATTTAAATATTAAATTCATAACAAAAGCCTAACACATATTTTAATTTTTATAAAATTCTCAATAATTTGATCGCAACACACTCAAATTTATTAAATTGTAAATACAAAGATATTAAACGATCGATTTATAAAAATTTCTAATTAAAATTAAAAATAATTTGAAATTAATTTAAAATTAAACTCGACTTAAAATAATGTTAAACTTAATTTTGAAATTGACATTAGAAATAATGATATTTCTATAGTTACAAATCGATGATATGTTGGAGTATTTTCACTAGATTTTAACCCCATCATCGCAATCATGCTTGATTTTAGCATAACTAAAGTTTCCTATTTAAGTTGAAATCATTTATGATTGTTTTTTGAGTGATGTTAATTTCTTGAAAGCTTCATTTTAGAAACTTGTTCGAAATGATAGGTTAATTTCTTGCTGTTATTTTGAGATCAATCTACTTGTTGTTTTCTCCTATTTTTTTGTCGTCCGGGAGAATCCCACATGGAATATATACACACCATGCCTTCAAATTTCAGGGACTTTATAAATTGCAGGTTTTTGCTTCATTAGAAAAAAAATCAAATTCTCCATGATACAGTCTAATAATTACTTGCAGTTATTTTGAGACATAACTACTTGCTATTCTCTCCAGATTCTTTATTCATGAGGACCATTTGATACTTTTTATATAGAAATTGAGCTACATCATTATGATTATATCAAAAGTTATGATTTTTAAAAGGTTATGATGTTAAACCTTTTATAATATGAGATGCAACTTAGCTTGATAAGATGGTTGTTTATATATCTTATTTAGGTGGGTCTGTTTCAATTACTTTTCTACTGTAGTTTTTATTTTATTTGCTATTTAATTTTTCAATTCTATACTTAGTTTTATGATGGATATGCATGTACAAGTGCACAACTTAGAGAAGAGAGATAATGTAAGATGGTGATGGTATGACTGATTTGAAATAAGTGATAATTTAATAAGACATATCCAGCTAAGAAGAAAGCAACAGGAAAAAATATGTTTAATATAAAAAGACCAATCAATGAAACCCACAAGCCTTAAAAGCTTCAACATAACAGATATATTTGTAGATAGTAAACTCTAAACACAAAATTTTGATGATGAAATTGCACAAAAAGACCCTCCAAACAATTAACAAACCATACTACTTTCTTCAAATTAATACCCGTAAGCATTCCATGCTTGATTTTCAATATAACACAGTCAATCAGTCACCAAGTCACCATGATACCATCATAACATAGTTAGATAATACAAGGGCATCATGTCATTGAGTAAAGAAAAAAATAAACACAAATTAAGAATTTACAACACTATATGTTGCCCTAAATCAGAACTTGCTTCACAACAATTTCAAAAAGCTTGCAAAAAATAAAGCATCAAGTATCTCAACAGCATAAGGTGGAGAAAGATACTAAAGACATCATGCTCCTTTTAAACATCTTCATCTACATATTAAACATCAAAATACACAAGCTCTAGAAGTAATGAAATTTCAAAACCTTCTATTTGAGTATCTTATAGGAAATAAGCACATCAAGCATTTCAACCATGAGATATCAATATGTAATAAAGTCATCAAGCTATATTTCTCACATTTTCAATCTACAAATCAAACAACAAAACCCTCAAAACATAGAAGTAATGAAATTTCGAGAAGCTTATAGTGAATAAGCACATCAAGCATTTCAATGCCATAAGATAGCAATATATTATAAAGGCATCAATCTATGTTTTCACATTTTAAATTTACAAATCAAGAAACCCATAAACCAGGAAGCATTGATTTTTTGAAAAGCTTCCTTGATGTCTTGATGATTTAGAAATCAGAACCCGAAATTAGAGATTTTGAAAAGGCCGGACACAATAAACAAATCAACATTTGGATACACACTACCAACTATAAATCAAACACCAAAGCCATAAACCCTAGAAGCTTTAAGCGCATTTCTGCTTTTATCAGGATACCGATGTAATCACCAGAGAGAGAAGTGAAGAGAATCTATAGAAATCTATAGCTTATGAGAAAACTACATTATTATTAGAAATCTATAGATTTTGAGAAATTTATAGGAAACCACATATTAATTATTCACATATCAAAAAGAAAAACTACAAATTAAACATAAATATATAAATTATAACTTTATGATGGAGAAGGGTGAAGAGAATGATGCAAAGTCGACCAAGTCCGAAGTGGAAGTCTAATAAAAAAAAGAAAGTAATGGCTGATACCAAACCGTAGAAAATCAGAAATCGTGTTTGAAGGTTCGACTCTTGCTATAGATAGGCGTAACTCGCAAGACTCACAACTCCCAGAACGCTAAGAGAAGAGTAGAAAGTGATGAATTTAGAGGGTTGGGCAAATGAAGCAAAAATTGAGAGTCCTAAACGGCAGTGTTTGTCCGTACGAGGAAAGACTTATATATATGTGTAGGGTTTAAAAGTGTTTAAATCTTAGCCATATAACAACATTCGATAGCTATGATATTATCATAATTAAAAAAATCCCTAAAATTTATTATAATATATTTTAACTTATTTGATTTAAAATTGTATTAACTAATATAATTATTAAAATAAATATAAATTTTAAAAATATTTAATATATAAATTATATTTTAAATAAAATTTATATAATTAATTATAATTATTTATTTATTTCAAGCTAAATCGAGCCGAACACGATCAAACAAAGGATTGTTCATGTTCAGCTCGTTTATAAATCGAGCTTGAAATATTTGTTCGTGTTCAGCTCACTTAATTAACTTAACGAACAAACACGAAATCGCTTTGTGAACAACGAGTTTTTTTGACAGCTCTACTTTTATATACTATATTATCTAGCTCCTTTATATTTATAAATTAATCATCTTTAATTTTAATTTTTAAAATTAACATTTAAATATTAAAATTCATAACAAAATCCTAACTCATATTTAAATTTTTATAAAATTCTTAACAATTTGATCGCGACACACTCAAATAGGTCCAATAATTCAAAAAAATGCAAGGATAATTAAATTGTAAATACATAGATATTAGATGACTGATTTATAAAAATTTCTAATTAAAATTATCAATAATCTGAAATTAATTTAAAATCAAACTCAATTTAAAATATTGTTAAACTTAATTTTGAAATTGACATTACAAAATATTGATATTTCTATAGTTACAAATCGATGATATTTGGGAGTATTTTCACTAATCGAAGCTAGCAGGTCAGCCACTCTAGCGATTTCCTTCGCCCATCATCGTCGTGTGGCTTTCTTGGCTCCTCTTTCGCCTTGACGGCCTTGGTTGGTTTTTGGTTTCCTTAACATACGCGCTTGCTAATCATGAATACAATCTATGTTTCCCCTTGGGGAAACCCAGCTTCTTCTGTTGCGGTTGTGAAACTTCCTGAACCCTCGGGGATCTCTGGTTCCAATCCCTCCCTGGCTTCTAAATCGTTCAAAGATGTTCTTGCGGGTAAGGCCAACAAAGACGGTGAGTCACTTGACCTTATCTCTACTTCATTCGGTGTACCCGTGATTATGTGTGTTGATTCGTGGTGGAAAGGCTTGCTAAACCTTAAATTTTCATTGGTGGGTAAATTTCCCTGCGATGTCCTACTATGGAGAATATTAGATCTTTTTTTTAGTTTGAAGCTCTTATTTTTTTCTTGGATTGATAGACTTCGCATCATGTTCGATTCACTTTCAAATGATTTGGATTATTCTCGAGTTTTTCTAGACGATCGTATTTTGTTTTCAACTGTCAGATGTGTTTGTTGAAATGGATGCCTTATTTTGACATTAAGGAAGAGTCTCCTATTGTTCATGTCTCGATTTCCATTCCTAATTTATGTGTGCATTTCTTTAATCCTGAATTTCTCTTTTCCATGGCTGGGTTGTTCGGTCGGCCTCTCCAATTGGATCAGGCGACTACTTCTAACATAATGCCATCTATTGCTCGGATACTTGTTGAGTTGGATATAACTAAAATGTACCCAAAGGAAATTTGGTTAGGCTCAGAGAAATACGATTATTTACAAAAAGTGGATTTTGAAAACTTTCCTATTTTTTGTTCTCATTGTAAAATTCTTGGGCATGGGATTTTAGAATGCTTTGTGGTTCATCCACATCTCAAGAAAAGTTCTCATATGCTTCCTAAGTCAGCTCCTTCTCTTAAGGCTCCCTTGATTAAACCACAAAATGCTATGGTCTCTAATATCTCCTTATAGAAATCTGAGGGTCATAGCCTTAAGCTTCCTATTCCTCAATCGGATATTCGCGACTATGCAGTCAACGCAGATGCCACACTTTGTAATAATGTCCCTCCTAATGAGAATAATCACTTGAACTACAACAATATTGGCATTAATGTTTCTAATAATAGTTCTGCATCACTTTTGGTTGTTGACTCTCTATCCAATGCTTCTATTCCCACCTCTTTAACAGCTTTAATTAAAGGAAAAGCGATTGATCATGAAGGAATGGCTGTTGTGCAATATTTAGAGATAGTTTCTACTCCTGACCTAGGTATTTGTGTTTTACCTGCCTCTAATACTTCTTGTGCTTCTTCTTCTAACTTAGACCTGATTCCTAATCCAACTTTCCAACATAACAATGATTTGGAAGAAGGTGAAATGGCCTGCAATGCTGACCTCAATGGGCCTCCTTTTCCCAAGAAATTTCCCGATCAATCTTTATCTGACGGTGATGCTATGGATATGGCCAATAAATTTTAGACAGTTTTTTAGAAGAAAAAATAAATCCTCTAAATCTAAATTTCTTAGCTTTGCCAGAGTTACTCGATCTAGCTCCTCTGCCCAAAAATAAATGGTTTCTTTTTTTATTTGGAATGCGAGAGGGATTGGTACCCTCTCTGTTAGAAACATAATCAGTAATTTAGTTCGTTCTCATAATATTTCTTTCTTAGCCATTTTGGAACCATTTATTCTCCCTTCTAACATTGCTTTTGTTGCTAGAATGATTGGTTTTGATACTTTTTTTGTTTCAGTAATAAAATTTAGATTTTTTTGGAAGAGTCCCTTTGTTTTGCATGTTATGCAAGATTTACCCCAGGTTGTAAATGCTAAAATTACTTACGATAATTGGTGTTGCTTTGGGTCTTTTGTCTATGCCTCTTGTAATAAGAATGGTAGAAGGTTTCTGTGGGAAGATCTTGTTAGTTTCTCTCCCTCTATCAATGCTCCCTGGTTTGTGGGTGGGGACTTTAATATTATCTCTTCCTCTTCTGAACTAGTTGGTGATAATGCTCCTAACCCATTTTCCATGGAGGAATTCAATAACATGATCCTTGATTATCATCTTACTGATATTGGATTTACTGGATCTTATTTCACTTGGAATAACCACATACTGTTGCAGAGATTAGATAGGATCCTTTTTAATGATCTATGGATCAAACTTCTTCCTATTGCATCTCGGACCTATTCTCCCTTGCACATCACTATTAAGGTTAGTGGATAAACCCTCCTCTCATATTCCATTCGATTTCAAAATATGTGGCTTATGGAGGTGGTTGCTAGTAATTGGGGTGAACCTCTCCATCCTGATGACTCTATTGTCGAGATGACAAGACTGTGGTTCAAATTACAAAGGCTCAAACAATGCCTTAACTGGTGGAACAAATGTTGTTTCAAAAATCTTTTTGCAAAAATTAAAGATTTAGAACATGAGTTATAGTTTTAGAAGACGTTATTGTTAATGATCCATCCAAAATTTCCTTATTAACTCAAGTCAAAGATAGGTTAACATGTTACCAAGACATGGAGGAGACCTATTGGCAGCAAAAAGCTACTACAAAATGGATATCTGATGACGATCAGAATACCAAATATTTCCATGCCATGGTTAAAAAGAAAAAGGCTCTAAATCACATCAAAAAAAAAATTAAAACTAATGATGATATCTAGTGTACTGATAATAAGGAGCTTATTAATTCTGGCATTTCTTTTCTTAATAAAATGTGACATATGATGAGAATTCCTTGCACGAGTTATTCTTAATCTCATTTCGATGAAGATAACAATATGCTTACTTCATTACCCTCGAATCAAATTGCTAACATTTTAATATGAATACATTCTGGGTACTTATGGCTTTACTACCTTATTTTTTCAAAATGTTGGTATATTATCAAAGAAGATTTGATTAAAGCTATTTGTCGGATTTTTTTCAAGAGAAGTACCTCCTCCCAAATATTTTCTAGCACTTCCATTATTCTAATCCCAAAAATAGAAAATCCTGAACTTTGGAGTCATTTTAGGCCAATTAGCCTTTGTTCCTTTTTTAATAAGCTTATCTCTAAGATTTTGGCTAAAAGATTAAGTATCTTGCTTCCTAAAATTATCTCCCCCAACCAAACTGGTTTTGTTAAAGGTCGATCTATTTCTAATAATGTTCTGTTAGCCCAAGAGATGATTCATGATTTACATAATAAGGTTTATTGTGGTAACCTACTTCTTAAGTTGGACATTTCCAAAGCTTATGATAACATTGATTGGGCTTTCCTATATAAAATTTTGACTTTATTTGGATTCTCAAGTCAATTAATTACTTTGATTAAGAATGGTGTTGAGAACTCTTGGTTTTCCTTACTTATTAATGATGAAGTTCATGGCTTTTTCTCTTCCTTCCATGGGCTAAGGTAAGGGGATCCCCTTTCTCCGGCTCTTTTCATTATTGCTATAGAATACCTCTCCAGAAGTCTAGAGCATATGTTTTGTAAAATGCCTAACATGTACTACAAAACTAGGGGTGGCTTTCCCATTTCCCACCTCAACTTCGCTGATGATTTCATTATATACTGCAATGGTTCTACTCTATATATTAAAAAGTTATGTAAATTCCTTACTTTGTTTGGTAGGGAAAGTGGTTTGAAGATTAACCTTGATAAAAGTTATTTTATCTCTATCTCGTCGATTTCATCATCTAGGATTTATGCTATTAAGAACATTACGGGCTTTGCATATCAAACCCTGCCAATCAAGTATCTGGGTACTCCTTTATATCGAGGAACGAAAAGATCATCCTTATTTGATGATGTTATTCAAAAAATATATAAGAAAACTTCCTCTTGGGAGTTCCACTAACTTTCCTATGGTGCTAAACTTATCCTGATCAAAAGTACTCTTTCCTCTTTGCCTTTCTATCTTTTGTCCACTATTGTGCCTACCAATTCTATTATTAAAAGGATTAATAGACTTATTAATAAATTTTTTTGGGGTTCTAACTCTTCTTCTAAAAAAGTTCATTGGGCTAGTTGGCATGTGGGTCTTTGAATGAAGGTAGTTTAGGCTGTAAAACTTTAGAAGATTTCATTAAATATTTTTCCTACAAAATGTGGTGAAATCTTAGAAATAACCATAGCTATTGGTCACAATTTATGCTTACCAAATACTGTAAAGGGAAACACCGGTGTGGAGAAGACTTTGTAATATCAAGTGGGCTATTGAAAATCTGATCTCTCGAGATCCTCTTTTTTTTTGGCAAGGTAATTAGCTGGGACAAGGTTCTATTGATTCTTTGCTTAACACTCATTCCACTGAGAGGCTTAAGGTTAGTCAGTTCATTACTCAAAATACTTGGGATGTTGATCAATTAATTTCCATTGTCCCTAATGTGATTATTAACAAAATCCTTAATATTTATCCACTACCTAATAAATATGACCAAATCCTCTTTAAAAATTCCTCCTCTGGAGATTTTGTTTTTAAAGATGTTTGGCATTCTTTCAGACTTAAATCTCAAGAGTCATTAGTTTTCTCTAAAATCTGGATTATTTCTATCCCTACCTCCTTCTCAGTTGTAACTTGGTGTATTCTTACATTCCTCTTGATGTACCCTCCTTAAAAAAGGTTTCCACCTCCCCTCTAAATGCCAATGTTATTTTCACATTGAAATTATGGATCATGTATTCGTGAATGGCCCTATTGCTGTTAAGGTTTGGAGCTCGTATGATAGTATGTTTAATACTCTCCATTTCGATGGATCATTCTCTATCATGCAACTTCTTGAAACTTGTTTCTCTAATAACCCTAAAGGCCATGTCAAAGTTGTTATTTCGACTACTCTTCTGTGGTATATTTGGTTGGAAAGGAATGATGCTAAGCATTGTGATATCCTTACGAATTTTCATCGCATTATTACTAGAGCCAAATGTAAAATTATGTCTCTTCATAAAGTTGATCTCCTTACTTCCTCTAGTTTCGAAGGATATAAATATATGGCCTTTAACTTTGGAATTAATCTTCCTTCTTCTGGTATTGAGCCTACCCATAAAATTATATACTAGAGGAAGTTAAATTTTCATGTCACTAAGGTTAACACTGATGGTTCAGTTTCTAATGGTTTTTATGGTTGTGAGGGGATTTTAAGAGATTATAGTGGACAAGTGATCTATGTTTTTGTTGTTCCCCTACATCCCTGCTCTGTTTTATTTGCTGAGCTTAATGGTTTGCACCATGGGATTTCCGTTTGCCTCCAGAAAGGATTTCAGAAATTTTGGTTTGAAGTTGATGCTCTCTCTCTTCTTGAATTATTAAATTTGGAAGCTCATGGCAATGCTGAAATGTTTTATTTACTTAATCATACGAGGAGACTTCTTGCCAACCTAGATTCTCATATGTCTCATATCTACCGAGAAGGTAACTCCTGTGCCGACTTTCTTGCTAATTGGGGAGCAAAGTCCTCTTCTTTGAATCTATTCTCCAATGATGATCTCCCTTCCCTCTTAAGGGGGCTTGTGAATCTTGATAAAATTGGATTGCCTTATATTAGAAGTCTTAGCAATGCCTTCTATTTTCCATGAGGAGATTTGGGAGCCATAACTTATTTTATTCGAGGATGTTTCACTTTTTATGGATGGAATGGGACTAATCTTCTTTTCTATGCTTGTGTGTTATTTTCTTTACTCTTTCTTTGGTGCTCCTTATCTTCAGGTCGGCCGATGGATGCTGTTGTTAGCTGTGGCTTGCTTGTGCCTCTGGGCTAGCTGGGTTTATGCTATTATTTCTAATTCCTTCTCTATGCTTTTTTGGCTTTATGATGCATATCCCTGCACCTATTTTCTGGATATCTTGTAATGGTGAATCTTACTTTGTAACCCCAAATATGTGGGTTCTTTATTATCTAAATTTCCTTTATTGTATGGTGATGGGCTGCCTGTGTCTCTGAACTGCTGGTTGGTGCTTGCTCTTCTCCCAATCTATAGGTATTGGAGAGCTATTGTGGCTATTTTTTGAAAGCTTTTTTTCTGTTGACTATTGGGTGGTTAACCTTGATATTGGAGCCTTTCGGTATATGTTAACATCTATTTTTACTGATCCTGTTTGGCTTGCTAACACTTTACTTGATATGTAGCCATTTACCATTGTTAGTTTCATGACTCTTACCTTCGCTCTATTCTGCAATGATTCTGACCTTACTGCTCACTGTCAATTTCAACTTTCTGATTGTTTTTTTTTCTGGCTATTCGCTAAATGGATTTTTTTGAGTTCTGGTTTTCAGTAGGCTACCTAATGTGGTTGGATTCTTCCTAGACTTATGGTCTATTCACTGCCATCTGGTCATCCTTATTAATTGTGCCTTTGTTGTATGGCAATATCCACTATTTCACTCTATTCTTATTTCTTTTAAAACTACAAATATATTGTTGTATCATCTTATCAATATGGTGGATGATACCATATGTATTGCTTACTCTGTTGGGATTTCCTCACTATGGGGTGATCTCTGGGTAGGGTTGTTGTGGGCTGTGCATTCTGATATTATGTTGCCACTATTTGGGTGTTCTTAACTTAAAAGAGAATGGTGTCATCCCTTTACCACTCTGATTTGTGTTGCCTTCTCTCCCATGTGTATGTGGTCATGCCTTGGTAAGCAAGTAACTCTGATTGGTGTTGTTCTCTATTTTGGGGTGTTGTTGGCTATAGTTTCTGCTATTTTGTTGACATTGTCTGATGTTTATTATCTTAGAATGGAGTGGTGTCATCCCTTTTCCATTCGAATTTGTGGTGACTTCTCCTCCATAGTGTTTGTGGCTATGCTTTGGTATGCAGGTATTAAAGATCACACGACTTTCATCCAGTGGCTGCTGCTCTCCCCCAGGTTTGTAGGCTATGATGGCTATGATAATTTCACCCTTTCCTTGGCTGGTAGTAGCACATCTGATATAACCCTTCCTTTGAAGTTTGGATGCTCATGTTTGTGGCTGCCCCAAGTTTGGATGCTCTCAAGTTATTCTGTCTTACTTTCAACTAGCTTGTATCACTTTGACGGTGCTAACTCTTTCTTCTACATGATTGCAGATTTTGTGTTGTTCTTTTGCAGGTTCCTTCTCTTCTGGAGGCATAGACTTTTCTCATCCTCAAGATCTTCTGCTGATGGCTGGCCAATGGCTTTCTCCTTTGCTTTATTTGTATCTTTTGCTTTCTTTTCTTTTTTTTAGATGTTTTGGTTATACTTAGCTAGGTGATTTACTCTCTAGGCTGTTTGTAGCTCTTTAAGCAGTAGTTCTTGAGTTTACCCCCTTTAAAAGATCTTGTAACCCTTTTATTGTGGCAATAAAATTCCCCTATATGGAGTTCCCTAAAAAAAAGTTCATTATTGAAGTTGAAATCATTTATGATTATTTTTTGATTGATGTCAATTTCTTGAAAGCTTCATTTTAGAAACTTGTTCAAAATGATAGTTTGCTTTTTTAAAATGAGAATGTACTTGTTTGAAATAAGATTTGTTTAAAAAATGATAATGTACTTGTTTAGGAAACATAAACAATTATTATTATTATTATTATTATTATTATTATTATTATTATATTAAAAGCTTAGTTTTAGAAACTTAAGTCCCATAAACACATTATTTTAGTTCCCTTTAGTTCTTTTGGACCCTTCTTGATCATATTTAAGTAAGTTGATCTATAATCATACAGTTCTTTGCACATTTCTTTTGTGGCATGTTTTGTTCTCATTAAAGCTTATAAATTTGGATTACTATCACTTTTAATAATCATGTCAAAATAATCAATAAATCATCAAATTAAATTAGAAGTGATAAAAATCTTGCATAGATTTTTTACAATATTGCTGATAAATTACACCAATAATGAAGCCTTGGAGATGATATAAGAATGGAGGTAAAGGCGTAAGAGTTATAAATATGTGAACATTAACCAAGTCCATGATATGATTATATTATTGAATTGGATTAAAAATGAGGAATGAATCATATTGTAAAAAAATTATTCTTTAGATCTGATTGAATATTCTTTAAATCAATTTCATTAGATGAATTTAATGTGTTGGTTATATTTATTGGTAACTTGATTTAGTTTATTTGTTTTCATGTGAACTTAATTTTTTGAGCTCTAACACATAGTAAGGTTAATTAGAAGCATATAAGTTAAAATTTAACTTTTTAAATCTTTGTGAATTCAATTGATTATTTTATTTTTTTTAAATGTCTAATATTTATAATGGTTTAAAATGCCTCAAATATTATAGATTTATGGTGGTTTATAACGACTATAAATTTGAAGCCTTATCGAGATTTAAATCAGATAAAATGCTTTATATTAGTAGTGACTTAAATCATCTGAGATAATATAGATGCGTGATAACTTAAACCGACATGTAAACTAATGGTGCATTGTGTTGACTTATATATAAAGTTTTCATATAAACAATTTCCTCTTCTAACCACAATTCTATCCATCCAAAGTTAACATAGTAACTTGAAAGGATTTGAATTTTGATCAATTCTTAAAAAATAGTTTTTGTATGTTTATTTTTTTTTTCAAAATCTATAGATTGATGAACAAATTAGTTATCTCAATGGCTAGATTTATTTATATTGCAATAAAGTGACATTTTATAAAGCAAACCCATTTTATAAATATAAAATTGTTATCAATTTCATGCAGAAGTCACACTTATTTAGTTGAGAGAATGAAGGCAATATTGATGACTCTACATATAAAATATGAACATAATCTAGAATCCCTTTTCTAATTAATTGTGAGAAAAGTTCTTAGTGATAGAAAATTTGTTGTCTCAATTGCAAGAACGTATAACCACGTCAAATATGGTTGTCAACATTATGCTCCAATATCTAAATGCAACTAGAGAACAAATCAATACAATCATCACCAATGATGATAATGGTTTAATGATAACAGAAATTTTCATCCCACTCCTAATTACTATCATTTTAGAAATTATAAAATGATGACCAAGTGAATTGAAATATGTTAACATAACTTTCACCTCTTAACTATCTCTTCTTAAAGTAAGTTTCCTTTTAGAGATCTCATATGATAAATACTATCATTTTTATGATATATCTTTTTTCCTATCCCCAAATTAGAAGCAAATACATTTGATGCTTACGAAGAAGGGTCCAATTCATGTTTTAAAATTCGAAGTAGAGAAGGTACATTTTGATCAATCAAATATACCTCATTACCTTTTGCATAGTTACAATCAGTATGGATCTCAATCAAATAAAAAAAATAATAGTATATTTCACTATATTCAGTACATTGTCTTGAACTTCTAGAGATGAGATGTTATTTCACGAGACTAATCCAAACTCTAATAGTGGTAGATAAGTCAGAAGCAACATTCAAAGTAAAATGTTCATTGAAAAAATTTTGCCTGATTTTTAGAAAGCTGATTATCTTGGAACAATAACCCTATACTTTAAGAAACAAAAATAAAAATTTACAAATAAAGTTACAATATTAAAAAAATATATATTTTTTTAAAAAAATTTTACTTAGAAGAAATAAAAAATCTTTTGGTGAAGATTGTTGAATCATTTCAATAGAAATTTTGACTATAAGATATATAGTAGTATTTATAATTTATATTTTAGGAGTATAAAAAACAATCAAAAGAAACTATTACCCTAGAATAATGTGAAGGGATTTGAAGTAAGTGAAATTATTAACTTTTGAAGAAACATGACTTAAGGAGATAGATTAGAATTTTTTTTGATTGAGACAAATTTGATGTGCCATATGATCCATTATGAAGATCGATGTAGAAGTTTTGTGATATGGCAATAGTATATGATCCATTATTCAGTGCAAAATCAAGTGTAGTATTGTTTAAGTAAAGACCAAATGTAATATTGATAAACTAAGCAGACATGTAGTTTCCCAAGTTGAAGGAGATTTCAACACTCATAATCATCATCTGAAATAATACCTTCATATAGTGAAATCTTATCTATCTTGAACAAGTAAATATCAAGTGATTCACATTCCAAGAAATCAAAATACTAGAGCCGGTGCTCTTTCAAAGCTTGCTACTTCAACATCTTTTGACATTTACAAGAGAAAGTATGTAGAAGATATTCATTTTCCCAACATACAAGGACCTTGAAAAATACAATCCATTGATGAATCAAGACAAGTTTCTTGGATATATCCGATATTTGCCTTTTTACGTGATGGAGCTCTTCCAGAAGATCTAGTTATCGCCATCCATATTTCACGACAAGCCGCAAACTTCAGCATTATGGGTGACGAATTATACAAAAGATCATTCACAGGACCATATCTCAAATGTTTGCCACCATCCGAAGCAGAATATGCACTTCGAGAAGTCCATTCTGGCATTTGAGGAGAACACTTGGGGGGCAGAGCACTCGCCCACAAAATCTTGAGATAAGGGTTTTACTAGTCTCTAATAAAAAGTGATGCATTAGATTTTGTAAAAAAGTTTAACAACTGTCAGATGCATTCTAATCTCAACCACATTCCACGGACTGAACTTTCATCTTTCTAAAGCCCTTGGCCTTTCGCCCAATGGGGAATAGATATTATGGGACCACTCCCTATTGCAACTGAACAACACAAATTCACCATTATGGTAATAGATTATTTCACTAAATGGGTTGAGGCAGAACCATTAGCAAAAATCACAGATGCTAATGCTGAAGAATTTTTTTGAAAAATTATTATTTATCATTTTGGAATTCCAGGTAAAATTATAATAGACAACGGCACTCAATTCATAGAAAAATAATTCACATCCTTCTACAAAGATTTACTTATTCAATTGGTTCATATAGTTGTAGCACACCCCCAAACAAATGGTCAAATTGAGGTCACGAATCGAACAATTCTAAAAGGCTTGAAGACACGTTTGGATAAGGTTGGGGGGCAATGGGTGGACGAACTCCCTAATGTGTTATGAGCTTACTGAACAATTACAAGAATATTAACCGGTGAGACACCTTATAATTTGTATTTTGTGATGGAGGCGATTATTCCAGTTGACATCAGTATCCCCAGTCCTAAGGTCCAAATTTTTGATACAATAAATAATGAAGAAAAACTCCGATAACATTTGCATTTATTGTCTGAAATAAGGGAAAGTAGCTTCAATCAAAAATGCTATCTATCATCAACGAATCACTTGTCACTTAAATCAGAGAGTGAAGCCCAGAACCATAAACGTTGGAGATCTAGTTCTCTGAAGTTTAGTATCTGCGAGAAAAAAACCACAACGTAACAAACTTTTACCTCTTTGGAAAGGACCTTATGTGGTGGTTGTTGTGGTTAAACTAAGAACCTTCAAGCTCAAAGATTCAAAAGGAAAAACTCTTCCGCGCACTTGGAATGTTGAGAACCTACAAAGATATTATCAATGAATTTACTATGTAACATTCAAATTGAACTCTATATTTTGATGTTTCATATTTTTGTTCGAAAAAAATATGATAAATCAAAGCAATAGTAACAAGAAGAAAGAAAAATCTATCCTAAGTAGTTTTGATTAGACCCACTCCACACAGGTTAACATCACCGAGCGAAGACTCTAACAAACAACCTTGGATATGTCAAAACTTCGCACCTACTCCACACAGGTTAACGTCATCGTGCAAAGACTCTCACAAACAACCTCGGATAGGTCAAAACATCACACCTACTCCACACAGGCTAACGCCATCATCGAAAGCGACAAATAATTTTGAAGCCAAAACTTCACACCTGGGTTAATGTCATCGAGCGAAACTCAAACAAACAACCTCGGATGGGTTGAAAATCCTTCCTGGATTTTCTCTTCAAATATACAGGCTAACATCACTAAATAACTTTTTAATATACAGCCTAAATCAGTTTAAACATCAACCACTTTATTCTAAAATAAAATTTTAAAGCATTATGACACATACATAAATGTGATCATATGTCATCTTCTGAGAAGATCTCAAATTGAAATCCAAATGAAATAAAAATATAATTAGACAACATCCACGTCTTCACTATTATCACTAGAAAAAGAGGAAGAAGCGCTCTCTGTGTCATCCCCTGGAGAAGAATCTTTAGAAACTTGACTCGGTGAAAGGCCTTCAATATCTGCACCTGTCTTGTGATGAACCAGACGGGTCCCTTTTAGAAAACTACAAATAAAACTTTCTTCAAGAAGCTGACGTTCCAAATCCTTCACCTCAATATCGTAGATATGATCATGAGCTTCTTGAACTCGATCTTGAATTATATTCTTGAAGGCTGTGGAATTTTTGAAGCTCTCTATAATCTTCAAGTTGGAGTCAACTTCTATATTCTCTTTCTCCAAGATCTGTACTAGTAATGTCTTGTTATCTACCTCTAAAATCTGTATCTTAGTATTGGCGACTTCCAAGGTCTTCGTAGTCTGATTATTTCATCTCGAGCATCCACCAGCTCATCCCGAGTCCTATCAACCTCCTGGCGTTGCAAAAAAAGGGAAGTTTCCATAGTCAACAGTTTAGTCTTGCACTCGACCAACTGATCCTCTAAGGCTATAACTTCTTTAACCTTAGACTTGTATCATCGCTTGTATTCACCATGGAGATATTTGATCTTCACAAACTCAGTATTTCATGCCTTCAAGATATCATCTAATTTAAGATCAATACTCGCCTTCTTCAATATCTGAGAAAAAAATTTATATATATATAAGGGAGATGGGGGAAAAGAAAAAGAGAAGAAAATTTAAAAGAATGAAGATTTCTTACCAACTTTTCAGCACGTTGGCGCCCACTACATGTTTGCTTTAACACTTCATTCGGAATAGAAATTTTTGACTGGCTCATTTCACAATTCTTATCAGAGGATTTGACATGTGGGCAGCCTAATTTTTTCCTCTTGGAAAGAATTCGTACACATTCTCCTACTGGTCATTTGGAGGATACTGCGGGAATGGGATTAGATCTTTCCTTATCCTTATCAGACTTCTTCAGCATAAGACCATGGGATCTCCCAGTTTGAATTGAAAAGCCAACTTTGAATAAGGATTCTTCCTTCACATATTCATTAATATAGCAGGTCTCATATCGAAGATCTTTGACTTTCACAATGTTAAGAGCCTTCAATATATCTTTTTCATTTACTTGGGAGGAGGATATTTCTTTCAGTTTTTCCCACTTTTCAAGAAGCCCCCACTCATTTTTTTATAAAGAAGAATCTATATGTCCAATTTCTTAGAGGATCTTTTGTATGAAAATCCAACCATTTACTCCTACAAGAAATTCGACCATGCACATCACAAGTGAATTTACACATCATCGCCAAAACCTCTGGAGTAAGCGTCGTACCACGCATTCTAAAGAAAATAACCAACCCAATAATGATTGTCATAGTTCGAGAAGAAAATTGAGATAAACAAATCTCAAATGACAATAAAATAACGATCAGCTCAAGAGCCAAAGGAAATCAAAGATCCGTAAGTAAGCTCATCTCATAAGTAGTAAGGTACCCCGATGGAGGAGAATAAGCTCATTGTGATCTTTTAGGATGAATAGCCACTAAATCATTTGGAAAATAAAACTTCTTTCTGAAGATTATCAAAGTATCACTGCTAATAGTTGTCGTTACATCGTCAGATCTCACCGTCCTTTGATGCTTCCGCAACACATCATCTTGTGCAAGCTTTGCTTGGGAATCTTTGGACATTGTGATATATGTGGGAAGATGCTCACCCATGAAAATATTCTTTAGAATTGGAAGCACAATTGGGATGCACGCTAACGGTCGTTCAAAATCTCGAGATCGGGGAGAGGAGCTTCGAGAGTGTCGGCCGTTCTAGGTTAATGGCCAAAGAGAAGAAAATGGAAGCACATTGGAGCATGAATTGAAGTGCACGCCGCCTAACCAAGTTAGTTGAAAACATCGAGATCGGGGAGAACTGGAGCCCACGAGGGGTGAGACCTCTAGGTTAGTGGAGGCTCTAGAAGAGAAGAAAGTGGAAGCACTGAGCCTAGAACGAGATACGCCTAACCAGTCAATTGGAAACCCCTTGATCGGAGCTGGAGCTTGAGGGGTCAACATCTGAGGTTAGTGGAGGCTACCAAAGAGAAGAAAGCGGCCAGAGCTTGGGGATGCGCCTAACTAGGTTAGTTGAAAACCCCAAGACCAGGAAGAATTGGAGCCTGGGAGGGGGTTCAGCACCATTATATAAGTCAGTGGAGGCTAACACAGAAAAAAGAAGTAGAAAAAGTAGGGTGGGAATTTTTCATTACCCTCTGGGGGTATTTATACTAGAAAAAATGACTCTTCAAATTCTTTAAAAAAATAATAAATAATAAAATAAAAAATGAAGAAAACTCTTCATATTCCTCATTTAGAAAACCTCTTCATTTTCCTCATTAAAAAAATTATTCAAATTCCAAAAAAAAAATCATTAATTAAATTATCAAGTCCAAATAAGCTCAAATCAAGCTCAAAGGCTACATCTGAAAATTTGAAACACTGACTGAATGATCAAATGACTTCTAAATTTGACGTGTTTATAGTCGAATCGAACGACTTGATGAGAAAAATCCAACGAGACTAAGATCACTCAGATCAAAGGTCATTTGAATAGTCAAATCGTCAAAAAATTATCTATGATCAAATGAATCAATACGGATCGTTCGATGGAGTATTTTGAGATTTTGACTACAATGACCAAAATGCCCTCTCAAAATCCTATAAATAGGACTTCATTCTTGTCATAAAAGGAGGAAGAAGCTAGAAATAAACTTGGGAGAAAGGTGAGAGAGAGCTAGAAGTTTGAAGTTCTCCATAACCACCGTTGTCGCCGATTCTTATTATCGTGCCACCACAAATTCTGATACATTCGTCAGTATATCTTGTAACTTGACTTTTTTATATGATTTCACTCGCCCTTATAATCTCGCTATCGGGAAGATTCAAATTTTATACTCCAAAGTTGATATATAGTGAAGCATCTTTACTGGACTAGGCCCCGTAGTTTTTTATCCTCTTCCTGGGATTTTTCCACGTAAAAATTCTAGAGTTTCTTATTCTCCTTTCAACTATTTGTGTGCGTGCTGGATTTTCATATAAAGCTAAGATGTGAAGTTTTATTCTACTCCTACAAGTTTTCTGGCACACAACAAAAATTATGAAAAATGGCCAATTAATAGCCCATATTACAGGCTAACTCAGGCGACCATGTTGAAACAATTTTACGAAAATAGAAGAGAAAAGAGGACTTTTTTTATTAATGCAATATGACTAGTAAACACTTAATTAAATGTTAATATAGGCAACCATTTTTATTTTCTCGTAACCGAGTTTATTCTCATAATGATTAATAATGGCGCGCAATTTCGAAGTTTGGATTAAAATTGTTATTAAAATGAGAATGCATGCAAACATTTTAAAGTAAGAGTCAAAAAATAAAAACTTTCAATCATATAAGGAAATCAATTTTTAATCTAAAAACAATGTCGGAAAATAAGGAAAAAATACATCATTTTCTAATATTAGAGACAAAACTCAGAAGTACTGTGAAGTAAGCGCATGCTTGGAATCAAATTTATTTTATATTAATATATATATATATATATATATATATATATATATATATATATATATATATATATATATATACTTAATATATTTTAAGTATTTTTAATTTTTTTATATTAATAATATTATTTTTAAAAATATTTAAATAAATTTTAGATGTTTTAAATATTATTATAAATAATTATCATCATCAAATACATTTTATTTTAAAATAAAATAAAATTAAAAACAAAAATTCATCCAAATAGCCTTTAAAAATAATCGATCTTTGATAAATAAAAATAATAATAAATTTATGTCATAATGAAATCTTTGAAGCATCAAACACAAACAGGTGGAAAGAAATGAATTAAGAAATGTCATATCTAACCAAATAGCATCTAATTAGCATCACATGAAACTCTCGATACATCCATTATCATCATAACCATGCACGACTAACCCAAAACATCCCATGCATGCCATTAATCTCCATCATATTCATATATATATATCATATTCGCCTATATATGTATATATATCTAAAGAGAAATCTTGAGATTAATATTGTTCCCAATGACAAGCACAACTTGCCATCTCCATTGAAAAGCCCATCTCAACCGATGCTGAGTAACTCCGGATGAAATTCTCGTAGTTTCAGCCTTAAGCTTTACTCATCCCATCTCGTAAGATAAAGAGAACAACCCCATCCATTTCTATTATAAACCATCACCTCAAGTCATGTTCTCTCCCATGTTTCCTTTCTCACGCTTCTCCATCTCAGTCATAAAGGCGCTTTTTTTGGCGTCGTAGATGGCACTCCTCGGATTCGTCGCGCAATCTCCTCGGTCGCCGCATTATCAGATCCTCGGATCTGCTTATCAAGAAGCTTACTGGCGATGTGCGTCGAAGCATAGATTTGCTTCTCCATTACTTTCCATGCAAAGGCGGCTCCTTTTGTAAAGCCAACCCACTCAGTGTTTTCTACTACTGCTTGTCGGTGGTTGCTTGTTTAGAAGAGGAAGGGAAGAGGGCAGAGATCGAGTGTTTCCATATACTCGCTTTTAGAAGTATGATAATTATTTTTATGGCTTTAATCACTGTAATTTGGCTCGATTGAGTTAACTCGTTGCTGGATCATTCCCTAGATTGGCTTGTGAGTCAATTCAATGAGTTAACCCAGCTAGTGAGCTAACCCGGTTGAGTTAGAAAGGATAGAAGTGTTTGCGGGATGCCTTCTGATCCGTTGGATCTAGCGCCTTTTAGCTCGGCCGTTGGATGGGATCACTTGGATGGTGTTTCTTTTGATTTGTTTCTTGAACCGTCGGATTTGCTTTTTGGATCTGTTTTGATCCGTTTTCCTTCTTCTCGAGTGGATTAGGTGTTGAAGAGGGAGAGGATTGATGTAGTGGCGGATCGGCTCGATCGAGATGAGACGTGGACGATGATCTGATCTCAGCCGTTTGATGAAGTTTTGAATTACCCTAAGCTTTCCTTTCCTTTGTTTGTTTTGCGACCATTCGAGCCGTGCTCAGAAAGCGGGGAAGAGAGGAAACCGAGAGGAGTTCGGGTGATTTAGGAGGAGGTACTTGAGATCCACCGTGGAACTACTTCAGGGAAGAAGAAGAGAGGAGACAGAGAAAGGAGGCTATTCTTGAGATAATTCTTCAACCTTTTTCTTGTTTTTCTCCTCTCTATTTATAGTTTATGTTTGCTCTTCTAGAATGTTCTTTTGCTCTGTCTCTGTAACTAATTTCTGTTATTTTTCTGTTTATCTTCTTGCCTCTGTCGTGTATTCTGTTGGATATCTATTTTCCTGTTATCATTCTGCTGCTCTATATGTCATCTTTGCTATTCTTGTTATACTTCTTGATCTTAGTCGTCATCATCCTCTGGTTTGGATTTAATATTATGAAAGCCTTGTCATCTCGTATCTATTTATTGGTTTGTATCTTGAGCATGTCTTGGAGATCCTCTGTAGTAAAAGCTGATTTTATTTATTTATTTACCTGTTTATTTGTTCTCTGTTTATTGTGGAACTTCTTCTGGCTATTTGTTATAATGGTTTGGGAATATTAGTGAAGTCTTTTAGCCATCCGGCCTTCTTCTATTTCTTTTGTTTCTGTTGTTGGCTTGGGGATATGTGTTCATATCATTACTCCCCTCCTCACACTGACCTTGTCCTCAAGGTCAACTTCTGGGGATGCTTTCTGTATTTCTTTATTTGGCATATAAGGAACATTTGTGGCTAAAATTTCCTTTCCATTGTTTTAAGGTTTCGTTGATCTCTCACGTATCGTTACGTGATCCAAGCTGCCTTGGCTGAATTCCTACCTTAGGAGCATCACTTGATAGGATTTCTCCACGGACTTCTCGTGATCTAAAATTTTTGATTACTATCGCCCATCTTAACTGGCTGATAATTTCTTGGTTGTAGTGTAAAAGCTTGTCTGCTTTGTAGTAGTCTTGGATTGAAGCTCTCTTCTATTGTATTGGCCATTTGTTTCATGTTGGTTTTGAGCTTCACGATTTATATGAAACCTATCTCGAAAATGAAAGCTCCTTTGTAAGTGGGATTATGTGACCTTGCTTTTGTCCCTCTTATTTGAGGTTGTAAAGGATTTGTGCCACGACTTAATACTATGGACTATCTTATTCTATATAATTGGGTTATATCTGACCTAAAATCTAAGCTAAGTTAGTATTTAGAAGTATTTTTAATGTGTATACTTATACAATCTCTATGTCATTTGCCTTAGCCTGGATTGAATGGCTGATATTTTAAGCTTGTATTTAATGTCTCTTCTTGTATCCACTGAATTTCTGGTGGAATATCAAGCTGTAGTTGATAGTCTTGGTCTTCATTGACCATCACGAAGGCACATGAGTTGGCTTGACATATATACCCTTTGTTATTTTTCCTCACAATTAAAACATAATCCTTTCTGCCTTCTTTCATCTAATTGTGTTGGTGTTAGCCTCTGAATTGCTAAAGGCTGTTTACTTTGAATGCTGCTGTGTTGATTGGCATTTGGTGGATTAGGCAGTGTGGGTGTTTGCTGTATTTGATGTTGTTTTAGTGCTGGAGGTTGGTTGATCTTGTAGTTTCTTGGCATTGTTACCTCATCTGATAGCCTATCCTCCATTAGCTTGGCCAATTGAAATGCTTGCTGCAAGGAAGCAGGTTGTAGGGCTCTTATTTCTCTTCTAATTTCGGTTTAAGCCACGATTCAAAGCGACTTTGTAGCAATTCTGGGATGTCTGAAATTTGGTTAGCTAGGTCTTCAAACTTCGATAAAAATAAGCATGTTGTTTGTTGAAGCTTAGCTAGTTCTCCTCTTAAATCTGTGTAGAGAGAAGGGCCAAATCTTTGCATAACTTGTTCTTTAAATTCTGTCCATGAGTTTAGCTGTTTATTAAGATGCATATATTGATACCAGCTAAGTGCAGTCCATCCATGTAAATCGAGGCAATTAAGAACTTCGTTCTTCGATAAATTGATATTGAAAGTACCTTTTTGACCTTTAGGGTTGTCTCCATTAAATCGGGCATATCTATTTTAAGAGGCATTGACATGTGTGTGTATGTGGTATGTTTGGAGAATAGGATTACGAATGGGATGCATCACATACACGGATTTGAGGTTGTTTTTCCAATGTTTTATTCTTGTCAATCTCTTTGATATTTCATTCAATGCCATAGTGACTGAGGTCATTTGCTCTTCATTTTTGTTCAGCCTGGTAACACATTCTTCAAGTGTTTTAGATGTGTATCTTGTGCTGTCTGCCATTGTTGTAGGTGTGAAGAATCAACGAGAGCACCAATGATACGAGCTATTTTCTGAATTATGGCTTTAATCACCGTAATTTGGCTCTGATTGAGTTAACTCTGGTTCTGTTTGGATCTGAATTCCCTAGATTGGCTTGTCCCGGCTTGGCTTGAGTCAATTCAATGAGTTAACCCAGCTAGTGAGCTAACCCGGTTGAGTTAGAAAGAATAGAAGTGTTTGCGGGATGCCTTCTGATCCGTTGGATCTAGCGTCTTTTAGCTCGGCCGTTGGATGGGATCACTTGGATGGTGTTTCTCTTGAGCTGTTTCTTTAACCGTCGGATGGATTTGCTTGGTTGTCTTCCCTTGGATCTGTGTTTTGATCACGCGGCTTTCCTTCTTCGACCAGTGGATTACGTGTTGAAGAGGGAGAGTGGGATCGTAACGTCTGATCGAGATGAGACGATGATCGATCGATCTCCGTTGATGAAGTTTTGAATTACCCTAACTGTTTCCTTTCCTTTTGTTTGTGACCCGCTCGAGCCGACTTGCTGAGAGAGAAAGCAGGGGGAAGAGAGGAAACCAGAGGGAGTTCGCCGGTGATTTCGCCGGAGGAGGGTACTTCCAGTGAGATCCACCGTGGAACTACTTCAGGGAAGAAGAAGGAGATAGAGACAGAGAAAGGAGGCTATTCTTGAGATAATTCTTCAACCTTTTTCTTGTTTTTCTCCTCTCTATTTATAGTTTATGTTTGCTCTTCTAGAATGTTCTTTTGCTCTCTCGTAACTAATTTACATTATTTTTTTTATCTTCTTGCCTCATCGTGTATTACATTTGGATATCTCTTTTTCTGTTATCATTCTGTTCTATATGTGTTTGGTTATTCTTGTTATACTTCTTGATCTTAGTCTTGTCATCATCCTCTGTTGGTTTGGATTTAATATTATGAAAGCCTTGTCATCTGTATCTATTTATTGGTTTGTATACTGAGCATGTCTTGGAGATCCTCTGTAGTAAAAGCTGATTTTATTTATTTATTTACTATTTATTGTGGAACTTCTTCTGGCTATTTGTTATAATGGTTTAGGAATGTTAGTGAAGTCTTTTAGCCATCCGGCCTTCTTCTGTTTCTTTTGTTTCTGTTGTTGGCTTGGGGATATGTGTTCATATCAAAGTAGCAGACGATAGCAGAGAGAAAGAGAAGGAACGGAGAGAATGAGGAGCCATAGTTTGATCAAGTTGGTAAATTTAATGGGTCTGGGGTTGATTTTATAGACATATTTCAGCTTGGTTTTTCTTTCCTATAATAAGTTTTTGACAGTTTTATTATTATTTAAAGATCTGAGTGAGTCTGAGTTTCGGACCTAGGGACAGCTGTATACTGTATTTTTGGAAACAAAATATTACTTCTGTGATTTTGTTTTCTAAAATATAACGTAAGACATAATTTTACATATATTAAGGCGTCATTTTATAGGTTAAAAAATGGAAAATGTTACTTTCCTGACGTTTTATTTATTCTGAGGCAATTCATGATCAGGGAAAATGGGAAATAAAATCAAATCGAAATATTTTAAAAGCAAAATGGCATAATTTATTTTCTGGCATTTAACTGTTATTTTAGTGTTATTCAGTAGTCGTGTAATTTTGTTAATATCATTGCAGAGTTATGCCAAGTAAAATATTCATTGAATATGCGGAAGGTTTTTTACGTTACAAACATTTCACAATATCTACTTCAAAAAAATTCTCTTATGGACGAAGAAGCCCTTCAAACTTTAATACAGGGGTGTAAACAAATCGGCTCATGTTCTTTAATAACTTGTTAACAATATATTCGTGTTCGGCTCGAGAATTTATTCGTATTTGTTTACAGCTCATGCTCGGCTCGAATTGGCCCATTAAAAAAATTTTATTTTTTTATTAATATTTTAAAAATATTAAATTTAATAAAAAATTTTTATTGCAAATATACAGCTCTCCAGTATTTATAAATTGTGGACTAATAATAAAAACGATCTTTCAAAAAAAAATTTTATTGCAAAATTATATTTGAATATGATGTAGTAAAATAATTTATTTATTTAAGTACAGTTTTAAAATTAATTACAATATACAAATAAATTAACAAATTAGTACAATCCAATTATACATTTATACCAAACAAAATGAAACTTTAACATCTTTTAACCCTCAACATAATCTTGGTAGAATTGGCTTGATTATTCACTCTTCAAAATTCATCAATATGCCACATAAGATGTGTTGTTTATACTTCGTGCTATATCATATAAACAAAACTAAAAAAAATTATGTTGTACAATTATTAAATGCGTTTGAAATTTTATATCAACTAATCAACGATGTCATACTTGATAGCTTAAAATTAAAGAAATCATAATTTTAAACTATCTACCACAAACAAATTAGACTCTAGAGAATAAAATACTGCAAAACAATAAATAAAATCAGAACTGTATGAAGCGAGAAAGAATTGAAAAAGATTAGACAAAACAAGAAAGATAAACAGCCATATTGTACCTTAAAAAATATAACATCACAACCCATTGAAATACCCATAAATCTAACATATTCAGCACAAAACCAAGTGTAGTATTGATAAATTAAATACCAAAATATAATAAAATATCAAATAAAATGAAAATGTTGTAAAAAAAATTGAAATAGAACAAACTAAACAAGGTATATAAGCATCAATTTTATCAAGTTAAGTTGCATCTCATATTAAAAAAAGTTTAATATCATAGTCATTTGAAAATCATAAATTTAAGCAATCCAGCATAAAACTAAGTGTAATTTTGATAAACTAATGACCAAAATATAAAAAAATAATAATTAAAATAAAAGTTGCAGTCAAAAAATAATTAAAACAGACCCAATTAAATAAGATATATAACCAATCATTTTATCAAGCTAAGTTCAATCTCATATTAAAAAAAGGTTTAACATCACAACCCTTTAAAAATTATAAATTTAAGCAATTAGGCATAAAACAAAGTGTAGTATTGATAAACAAATGACCAAAATATAATAAAATAGCAAATAAAATGAAAGCTTCATCAATCAAAAATGAAATATATACACCCAGAACTTCATTAATCATGTAAAACAAACTCAAAAAATAAATTTATACAGAAAGATATACCTTAATGTTATCATAATAGTATAGCCCGGTTGCTATGTAATAATATAAATAGTGTTGAATGGTCCTCATGACTGAAGATTCTGGATAAAACATCAAGTAGTCATATTTCAAAATAATTGCGAGTAGTTATTAGGTTGTATCATGGAGAATTTGATTTTTTTCCAATAAAGCAATAACCTGCCAATTTATAAAGTGACTGAAATTTGAATGTATGATGTGTATATATTTCATGTGGAGACTCTTCCCCAAGGCTAAAAAAATAGAAGAAAATAACAAGTAGATTGATCTCAAAATAATACCAAAGGCAGAAAAAAAATATTAAGCAGTAAAATAAGCTAACTAACATTGATGGTTGCTTTAATTCTTAAATAAGCTATGTTTGGAATTTTATATTAGCGAATCAATAATGTCATCATAGCTTGATGACTGCTTAAATTCTTAAAAAACCCATAAAGTCGACTTATTCAGCACAAAATTAAGTGTGATATTGTTGAAATAGACTCATATAAATAAGATATATAAGCAACCATTTTATCAAGCTAAGTTGCATCTCATATTAAAAAAGTTTTAACATCACAGCCTTTTAAAAATAATAAATCTAAGCAATCCAACATAAAATCAAGTGTAATATTGATAAATTAAGGACCAAAATATAATAAAATAGCAAATAAAATGAAAGCTTCATCAATTAAAATGAAATATATACAACCAGAACTTCATTAATCATGTAAATGGGCTCAGTTTGAAATTTTATAACAGCTAATCGATGATGTCGTTATAGCTTGTTGATTGCTTAAATTCTTAAAAAAAACTCATAAATCTAACTTATTCAGCGCAAAATCAAGTATAGTATTGTTTAAGTAAAGACCAAATGTAATATTAATAAACTAAGCAGCATTTTATCAAGCTAATTTGCAACTCATATTAAAAAAAAGTTTAACATCACAGCCCTTTAAAAATCATAAATCTAAACAATCCAGCATAAAATCAAGTATAGTATTGTTAAATTAAGGACAAAAATATAATAAAATAGCAAATAAAATGAAAGCTGCATCAATCAAAAATGGAATATATATATATAACCAGAACTTCATTAATCATGTACATGAGCTTAGTTTGGAATTTTATATCAGCTAATCAATAATACCATCATAGCTTGATAACTGGTTAAATTCTTAAAAAACTCATAAATCTAACTTATTCAACACAAAACCAAGTGTAATATTGTTGAAGTAAAGACCAAGTATAGTATTGATAAACTAAGCAGCTTTTTTATCAAATTAAGTTATAACTCATATTAAAAAAGGTTTAACATCAGAGCCCTTTAAAAGTCATAAATCTAAGAAACCTAGCATAAAACCAAGTGTAGTATTGATAAACTAAGGACCAAAATATAATAAAATAGAAAATAAAATGAAAACTGCATCAATCATGTAAGATATTAGAATGCAATAAAACAAGTATGAATTTCAATTTAAAGTAGCAAGGAGAACCCAACCCAAGGCTATAAAAATCTAAAATGAAAGGCATTACATAATATGAGCCAATAAAACAAAGTGTTAATAAACCAAATAGACTCAATTGCATATATATTGCTCCTCCATTCTCTCCGTGCCTTTGATATTCAGGAAGATTCACATGCAAATTTTCTCCATCAATGATATCTTGCTGTAACAAATAATCATTCATTAGACTAACATATGAAAAAGTGAAGACAAATATTATAATTATAAAAAATCAAATAAAAATGAAACTGATTCTTACCAAATGATTCTTAATATTGCTTTGAGAACCTTTAATCCAACTAGCTATACAAACAAGTGCATTAACAATTTTTGCAGATAAAGAGCTTCTATAATCATCCAAATCACACTAAAAGTAGATTTAGATGCAACCGTTGTTATGAGAATTGTCAAGACATCCTTAGCCACTTTGGATCAGTATGGATACTTTAGAGTATTCATCATCCATCAATCAAGAACATCAAATTGTTATGTACTGCACATATATAAACCCTCTTCCAAATATATTTGCAAATATGATTTAGAAGGCTGAACGGAACTAGATGCTACAACAAAAATTAGCAAAACATAACATACAATCAAAAGGAGATGAAAATGATGGCTCCATTTGTAGCTGTGAGGACTCACTAATAGTTATTGAAGCTGAATTACAACTAGCAATATTAGAAATGTATTGATTATAAATCTCTAAAATAACTGCTTCAATTTCATTAATTTTTAATTCTATCTCAGAAGATGAGTATTACTTTGAAAATATAAAATTTATGAACTTCATATTTAAGCATGGATCTAACACAGTTGCCATAGACATAAGCAAATTGCATTCTCCCAAATATTTATCGAATTTAATTTTTATTGCAATTGCCATTTCTTTATATTCAATTGATGAATTGCATTCCTCCATCAACAACTTTTTAACATGCATAACTGTAGGTAAAAAATATTTGCAATAGGATAAGTTGAACCAAAAATTGTTTTTATAACATTTTGAAAAAGCGAGAAACAACTCCTTAATTACCTCCTTTGTTATTAATCAAAATCAAAAAAATCGATGTCAAGCACTTACTATCTAATTCAAACATAATGTATGTAGGATTTTATGTGTCGGAACATCAATAGATAAACCCTTTGAAGTAAAATCTCTAATTGCTTTATCATCTCAAGAAACTTATATAATATTTGGAGACTTTTTTAAGATATTTTATTGACTCTCGATTTGATAAATGATGTGCCCTTTCCTTTAAACCATCTTGAACCATTATATTCAATATGTAAGCATAACAAATCTAACATTGAAATAACTTGCCCTTGACTAAAAATTTGATTTGAGAGCATTAGCGGCCATATCATTATTACTAGTATTATCCAATGTAATTGTAGAAACTTTATCATGCAGATTCCACTCCAACTAGCATTCACATATAGCTTCATAAATAAAAGTACCCATGTAAGGTGGTTCAAGATCAAAGAAATTGATAATTAAATTTTTAACACTCATCAATATAATTAATTGTTACCTATTTGATTGGAAGTCCAACAATCAGATGTTAATGAGACAATATGTATGCTTTTAAGATATGCCTTCAACTTTTCTTTTTTGTGGTTCATAAACTTTCATGCAATCATGTTTTATAGTATTTCAATAAACTCTTTCATAGTTATGATTTAAGACCTTCAACAAAATATTGAATCATGTATGCTCAACCATCATAAATGGGTACTCATATATAATCATCATTTTTGCTATTATTTCTCTAACATAAAGATGATCATAATTCTGTGGACCAGTAAAAATAAAAATCTCAATTTCTGAACTAGCATTAGAAGACATAAAATTTAACAATTTTTTCCTTTTATCCGGCAACTCTACAACTTGTTTATTTTTAGCTTTGACCTTATCACACTCCCTAACATGTCTGAGAAGTTATGAAGTTGTGCTAATCTTGGATTTAAGAAATGTTGTACCACAACATATGCATTGTAAATAAGATGCATTGACGTCTTTCAAAGTTGAAACAATTTCAATAAAGTACTCACAAACTGTGGACTTCTTTTTCCTAATCTTCTTAGGAGGGATTCCTCTAATATTAGTATCAAATGTAAGTGATTTTGAACAACTAGGTTGTAAAAAAAGATTAGGATTCTCATTACTATTTCTATTCTCTATAACAATCTTGTTACCAGATGATACATTTTGAGATAGATCAAAATTTGACATAGTAGTAGACTATATTGAAAAAGAAAATGTGCCAAAACTAAAAATACAATCCCTATGCTTAAAATAAGAATATTATTATATTTTGTTGACACAATCCATATTGAAATAGAGCATTAAACTATAATTGTTTAATTAATTTGAATATATAGAAATAAGTAAACCACTAATACAATCTTGTATAATAGAATGGTAAAACTTTTTTGATAAGCAAATAAGAGATCCAAATTAAACTACATGAACATGGTATCTATGATATTTATGATAAAATAAAAAGTATTCACAAGACATCATTAATAAATTTGACATTTTAAGCATAAAAAGTCAACTTAAACATAAAACATGAAGCTTGTCTTTCTTGATTCCAGCAAAGCAAAATAGAATTAAATGTGGAGAGATTTAGAAAACAACCTCCCTAACTACCAACAATGGTATTAATAGTTGACACCTTATTAATATAAAATTGAGAAGATATGAGAAATTGAATTGAAGGTCGAGAACTTTCTCAAAAATGTTCAAAATATTGTTGAATAAGTTGGTTTTTTACTACAGTTTTCATTTTATTTGTTATTTTATTGTATTTTGGTCTTTACTTTATCAATACTACACTTAGTTTTATGCTGAATAAGTTGGATTTATGGGTTTTTTAAGAATTTAAGCAGCCATCAAGCTATGACAGCATCATTGATTAGCTAATATAAAATTCCAAACTGAGCACATTTAAGAATTAAAGTAGTCATCAATGTTAGTGAGTTTATTTTACTTCTTAATATTCTTTGGCTGTCTTTGCTGTTATTTTGAGATCAATCTACTTATTGTTTTCTCCTATTTCTTTTATGAGGGAGGAATATATACACACCATGCCTTCAAATTTTAGTCACTTTATAAATTGGCAGGTTTTTGCTTCATTGAAAAGAAATCAAATTCTCCATGATACAGCTTAATAATTACTTACAATTATTTTAAGATATGACTACTTGCTGTTATCTCTAGATTCTTCATTCATGAGGATCATTTTATCCTATTTATATAGAATTGGGCTACACCTTTATGACTACATTAAGTGTTATGATTTTTAAAAGGTTATGATGTTAAACCTTTTATAATATGAGATGCAACTTAGTTTGATAAGATGGCTATTTATATATCTTGTTTAGCTGGATCTGTTTCAATTATTTTTTACTATAGTTTTTATTTTATTTGCTATTTAATTTATCAATACTACACTTAGTTTTATGCTGGATATGCATGTACAATTGTACAACTTAGAAGATAGATAATGTAAGATGGTGATGGTATGGTGATTTGAAATAAGTGAGAATTTAATAAGACATATCAAATAAGAAGGAAGCAACAAAAAAAAAGATGTTTGATACAAAAGACCAATCAATGAAAGCAACCCTTAAAGGCTCCATATATATATATATATATATATATATATAAAATATATATATGAGTAAAAAATGCCTTAGGTTTGTTGCGGAGTTCAGCACACACACAAATGTTTAAAGAATTAATAAGAAAACTCCAGAATTTGTACGTGGAAAAACCTCGAAAAGAGGGAAAACCACGAGGCCTGGCCCAGTAGAAATCATTCACTATGTATTTGTTTTAGAGTACAAAATTTTCTCGATAACGGGATTACAGAATTGTATATGAGATGGGGTGACAATGGGAATCAATCCAGTCGCATATATAGTCACATTCACATTGATTACTAGTGGTAGTAGATGATGGTGAACAGTAGAATGGCGGCCAGCGATGAAAGGTCGATGGTGATGACCTGCGGAGATGGCGGCGATGGTGGCGGCGGTGGCCAGCGATGGTAGTGGCGGTGGCCGGAGTTAGTGGTGGCGATGATGGCCCAACGATGGTTGATGCGGCATGGTAGCGGCAGTGGTTGATGGCAACCGGCGATGGAGATGATTGATGAGGAGGTGGCGGTTAAGCAGTGGCGATGTGGCGGTGTTGGCAAATAGGGTGGTGGCGGCCGTCGAGGTACGATTATGCTTGGAGGATTTTCAAGCTTTAGAGATCCTCTCTTTTGCTTGGGCTCTCTCTGTGAAGAATGAGGGCTATTTATAGATTAGAGGTGACATTTGTAAATACATGCAAAATCCAAACCACTATCGGACGCTCAAAATGATTCCTTTGATCATTTGATGTATGTATTTTAATGAAATGAAAATTATAAGATCTAGTGATTGTTAGATTGGCTCGTCAAGGCCTCGATTTGACTATAAACACTCCATGTTTAAGAGCTATTTAGGGATTTAAGCGATATCCCAAATTTTCGATGATATTTTAAGTGCTTGACTAGTTTCAACTTAGAATCAACTTGCTTTTGACATCAAGATTTGTGCTTGTGTAGAAATTTTGTCAATATCGGTTATATTTTCATTATCTCAATCATCCAAAATCAAGTACTTAAAAATAGCAAATTCTTCAATGAAATTTGCGGGTCCATTAACCATACATTTTGAAAAAACGGTCTTCATGGGAGCACAAGATTATGATCCGCGGTGGAGTGCGGGATGGTGTGCGGGTGCGCCATGGAGAGGCGTGAAGCGGCGGTGGTGGTCCTTCTGCGGCGTCTGAAACTTCTGGCGCTGATCTGCTGCTATGCCGATGAGGATTTTTTTGTCCATTTTTGTCTGTTTTCAATGATTTTCACCCATTTTTTTTCATTTTTCTTTGATTTTTTACCTTTTTGCCCCTATAGGGGGTCTATAAAAACCCCCCTAGAGCCAAGGGAGAAGACACAAATCTCATATTCTATAGTGTTCCTCTTCTTCTTAAGAGAAGGTCATTCAGAGGGGATCAAGGCTCATAGTTCATGTGAGGCTCGATTTTCTCTTGAAGAGTCAGCGTCAAGTGGTTCCAGTTGAGTGAGGCCCATAGTTCATCTGCAGGCTCAGTTTTCCTCGAAAGAGGCATCCATTTTCTCTCGAAAGATGCATCAATACTCGTCGGACCGGGTTGAGGCGATCAAGGCGTAGTTCATGGCGAGGCTCAGTTTTCCTCGAAGAGCGTCAATCTCGTCGGACTTCGGGTTCGAGGCGTCGAGCATAGTTCTACTTCTTCTTGTAGGAAATTGGATTTCTTGAAACTTCAATGGATGGTTCAACACTTGATAACTGCCAAGATGGCGGGGAAGCATTAATTAGGAACAGTCATTCGAACGACTCAAAAAGTTTGGCAGGTAATTTCAGAACATCCTTAGAGAGGAATAACTTCTTCTTCTTTTTTTGATCTCATATATATGTGTATGCTTTTCGTTAGATCGTAGGAGAAAATTTTATCTCAAGCTGTCCATGAGCGATAGAGTCAGAAAATGATATGCCCAAGTATTGGGGTGAGTGAGTTGCTTCACAAAATTCTCAAATTTTTTTTCATTTCTCTCTCTCTCTCTCTCTCTCTCTCTTTAATTATTTATTATGTATTTTCACAGGGTGATGGCCGGAAGAAAACCCATAGCATAATCTGAGCGATATACCATCCACTTGTCACATCGATAGTTTTAATGGTGTTCCCAGGAAACCCTGAGTTGGTGGCTATTGTTGCCAAAAAGTCTAATCGAGCCTGTTCACCTCTGCCAAGATATTTTACTATTTCTGAGATGATTCTTCGTGCGGGACTGCGATTCCTTTTGGCTCTCGAATTGATTGAGATCTTTAAAATATGTGGTGTAGCTTTATCACAATTTTCATTTTGAGCGTTAGTGATCATCGTTGGTTTGATTGTCTTCTTTAGAGAGCGTGTTGTTACTTTGAACATCAAATACTTGTGCCGAATGTGTAGATTCACATGTGATGCTCAAGGACGTGTTTCTTATCTGGCTATAAAGAATTGGATAGAATTTTCAGCACGGGATCCATCTAGAAATTGGTCTAATGGATTCTTTTTTGTGAAAAATAAGTGGGGCCTTCCTGAGAGATGGAGAAGATTGAAGATTGAATGACCTTCCGATCCATTCTGAAGAGAATGAAATCTTGACTCTTAATATTCACGATGGGAATCTTACGGCATGAGTTACGTCGCTTGAAAATATATTGAAGATAGAATGTTCAAGGTTGACCTTTCCATCCAGGCAGGGAGATCTCATGCTCTTCCACAGAAGAGATCAGGTAAAGGTGATGAAAGGTCTCATCATTTTCATAGAATTCTTTCAAGAAGCCCATTATGAAATCATGGTGGTAGCAATGTTTCTTCTTTAAAGAAAAAGAAGACATGTGCCGAAGTGACTACGTCAAATATCTACGGAGACGATGTTCTCCCCCAGTTGGCCTCTGAGAGTTTAGCTGTTTCAACTCATATTGGGGGAGTTCATTTCTCGAAGCCGCACATTCCTGAAGAGGTGTTAAAGCATGTATGCACTGGACGTCAACGAGCAGATGAATTAGTATGTTGTCTTCTCTTCCTCCTTTTCTTCTTTTTCTTTTTTCTTTATGTAATATTTGTGATGGTTTTTTTTATAGGTAGCTCAAACATTAGGGCTGATGGCTCATTTGGGTGTCACTCTAGATGACTGTAATATTGAATTTGTGAAGGTAAAATATCTGCAAGGCGAGTATGAGCGAAAGATTAGTGTTAAGGCCAAAGAAGTGACGACTTTGGAGGATCAGCTAACCGGGTGTAGAACTGGGCTGGCAAACATGTCGACTTCTCTTTCTCTCCAGTGTCAAGAGGTGGAGCGCACTCATGGTGAGCTAATTGAGGTGAGGGTAGAGACTCACCAGAAAGAGAAAAGACTCAAGGCACTTGCAGCGGAGAAGAAAAGTTCTCGAACTAGAGAAGAAAGCATTACAAGATCGCCTTTCTGAGAAGGAGCTTATAATTCAGAAGCGGAAGCAGATAAAATCTCCTTGAAGGCAGTGGAAGACTTTAAGAACTCGTTGGCTTATTGTGATACTATCGAAGACCATTTCTAGTAAGCTTGTAATCATATTCTTGATGTTGAAGTGAAGGACTTGGAGCACCAATGTTTAGATGAGGGCTTCATCCGAGGGTTCCTAAAGGAATCCGCTTACTACATTGGAGCTAGTATTGAGAATCTATCTCCCAAGTATCGAAGACCCTTGATTAGGAGATGGAGTCAAAGTTCGAGCATCTCTAGTGATGAGGAGGACATTGATATCATGTAGTATCAGTTGAGGATGCCATCTTTTTTTATCTATGTATTGTTATTATTTTATATCAGAATTTTGATTCTTTCTTATATCATCATGTTAATGCTGTCAATGAAAAGAAAAATTTAGATGATATGCTCTTATTTTTTAATTGATTGGTAATATTATTCGAAGACGCTAACCTATACGGATGAGGTCGTGGGATGTCCACCAATGACCTTTTGGCCTATCCAAGGTATTAGTCAAAACATTATTTGATATCTTACCTATATGGAAGAAGCCATGGGATGTCCACCAAGGTCCTTTTGACCTATCCTAGGTATTCGCCAAAGTGTTACTTGACTTTTACGTAGAAGAGGCATGGGATGTCCACCAAGGACCTTTTGACCTATCCTAGGTATTAGCCAAAGTGTTACTTGACTTCTTACATGTATGGAAGAGATCGATCAAGTCCCCATGGGATTGATCATGCCTCCGAGATACATACGCATTTCTCAAGTGGGAGGATTAAATGAAGGAGATTGTTTATATGCAATAAGCTTGAAAGAAAAAGCTATAAATTCATTACTCTGATAAGGTCAATGATACAATCATAAGATGATTTTAATACAGATATGTGTTTGAAGAGGAAATGATAAACGAGACAAAATAAAAGTTACAATAATTATGCAGTTGGAATTACTGATAATATTTTTGGAGATTCTCAGTGTTTCAAGTTTGAGGTAAAGGTTTTTCCTCTGGATCCTTGCGCTTGAATGTTCCTGGCTTGACCATAGTTATAACTACATATGGGCCATCCCAAAGAGGTGAGAGTTTATTACGTTGAGGGCCTTTGCAGAGACTTGAGACCAAGTCACCGACAGATATGGGATGGGGTTTTACTCTTCTGTTGAAGTGACGAGGTACCCTTTGGTGATAGGAAGTAGTCCGAAGTAGGGCCATGTCATGAGTTTTAGGGAGTAAGTCCAGGTGTTGTCCGAGTTTTTCTTCATTACCATCATGATCGAATAATTGAGCTCTTGGACTTGGAACCCCCATATCTACTAGTATAATCGCTTTTGTCCTGAAACACAAATTATATGGTGTCTCACCAGTTGGGGTTCGTGATGTAGTACGGTAAGCCCAAAGAACATTAGAAAGCTCATCAACCCATTGCCCCCAGCCTTCTCAAGATGTATTTTTATTCCTTTGAGTATACTCCTATTGGTAGCTTCAGTCTATCCATTAGTTTGAGGATGTGTTATAGCCGTATGAAGTAGCTGAATGTGAAGATCTTTGCAAAATGATGTAAAGACTTTTCCAGTAAATTAGGTTCCATTGTCAGTGATGATCTTTGCAGGAAGATCGAATTGACATTCTATATTTTTTTCAAACAATTTGTTTAGCATTTGCCTCCATAATTTTACCGAGTGGTTCGGCTTCCACCCATTTAGTGAAGTAGTCGATGGCTAAAATGATAAACTTTTGTTGCCCTGATGCTATCAGAAAAGGTCCTATGATATCAATTCCCCACTGAGCAAAAGGCCACGGGCCTTGAAGGGAAACTCTACGGCATGTGAGAGGGTTAGAGTGCAAGTAACAACTTGCACATTTTTTGTGAACTCCAAGGCATCTTGTTTCATAGGTCAATAGAACCCTTACCTTATAATTTTAAGGGCTAGCACCCTTCCTCCTAGGTGTTCTCCACATATCCCCGACTAAACCTCTCTTAATGCGTGTCGACCTCACGAGGAGGCATTTGAGGTATGGCCCTGAAAAAGCTCATTTGTATAGTTCACCTCCGATAATAATAAACTTTGAAGCTTATCTTCGGAGATGAGTTGTAGTAGTTGGGTCTTCAGGAAGGGTCCCTTCTTGTAGAAAAGACATGATGGGGTCCATCCACGAAGGTTTTCTTTTGTCATTAATTGTTTGTATTACCCATGACCCTTGGATACTAGGAAAATATATTTCTTCAACATGCCTGCTCTTAAATAGATCCCAGGCGGCTTGAGCTTAGTGAGGCGTCGCGAGTATTCTCTCTAGTATGTGAATGATTTGATGTGTCTTGAAATGGGCAAGAAGTGGCTTTACTAAGTTGAGGTATTGTGTCAGCTGAGAATTATGAGTATTAAAGTTTCCCTCACGGGAGGCGGTGAGAGTCAGTGTGGATCACTAAGTCTTGAGCTTCACAATCGATGGCGAGTATCAACCCTACGATGAGAGTCTCATATTCAGCCATATTATTAGTTACAGAAAATTTTAGGCAAAGTCCATACTCTAAGGTATTCTGCTGGGGGGAAATAAGTTAGATTTTTGATCCGGCACCTGTATTTCCTGAAGCTCCATCAACATAGAGAGTACATTGAGGAGACAAAAGGTGCATAGTAGATAACTCATTTAGAGTTGGGGCAGTGCATTCCACTATAAATTCTGCGAGTACTTGAGACTTTATATTAGGCCGAGATAGGAAATGGATATCAAACTCTCTCAATTCTACAGACCATTTAATTAACCTCCCAGATGCCTCTAGTTTTTTTAGGATGACACTTAATGGTAAATGAGTGTAAACGCCGATAGTGTGAGCTTAGAAGTATGGACGCAATTTTTGTGCTAAGAAAACTAAAGTTAGAGCCACCTTATCTGCCAGTGGATAATGACTTTCTATATCAAAGAGAATTTTATTGACATAGTAAATTGGTTGTTGTATCCTATTTTCTTCTCACACAAAATCTGAGCTTATCGCGTGGGAAGAGACTGCGAGATATAAGTATAACATCTCTCCTTTAATAGGCTTGGATAGTAGGGGTGGAGATTTTAAATACTCCCTTAGTTGCTCAAAAGCGAGACATTCATCATCAAAAAATTATTATTTTTAGCTCCCTTTAATATTTTAAAGAATGGAAAGTATTTATCCCAAGAATGGGCTAGGAAACGGGATAAGGCAGCAATTCATCCATTCAAATGTTGAACTTCTTTGATATTCTTCGGAGGAGTCATATTTTTGAGAGCTTTGATTTTCTCGGGATTAGCCTCTATCCCACAGTGGGTTACCATAAACCCAAGAAATTTTCCCGACGTAACCCCAAAAGCACACTTGGTCGAGTTAAGTCGCATGCTATAATGTCGAAGAAGGTTAAAGCATAATTCTAATTCAGAAATATATTGTGATTCTTCCAAGCTTTTTACTAACATGTCATCCACATATATCTCCATTTAGCCTAATAGGTCTTTAAAAACCTTATTCATAAGGCGTTGATAGGTAGCACCAACATTTTTTAACCCAAATGGCATAACTTGGTAATAGTATAAACCTTTATATGTTTGAAATGCTGTGGCTTCTTCATTCGTTGGATCCATTTTTATTTGGTTGTAACCAGAGTAAATTTCCAAAAAATTGAGCATTTGATGTCCAGACATAGCATCGACCAATTGATCAATTCGAGGAAGAGGAAAACTATCTTTCGGGCAAGCTTTGTTAAGGTCAATGTAATCAATACACATTTTCCATGTTCCATTTGTTTTCTTAATCATGACAACATTTGCTAGCCATGTGGGATAATGTACCTCTCATATGAATCCCGCTTCTAGGAGCTTGTTAACTTCTTGTTCAATATCGTCGAGTGCAAAACTCCTTCTTTTGGATGATCGGTTTGAATGTTAGATCAATCTTGAGAGTGCATGATCACACATTGACCCCAACATATCCGGGACTCCAAGCGAAGATGTCTTGATTTCTGTGCAATAAGTCTATGTATTTTTTCTTTGTTCTTCTGAGAGTAGAGATCCAACTTGCACTGTTCGTATGGTTGTTCATCTGATAATGCAATAGAGGGAAAGTCTTCTAGAGGCGAAGCTTTTTGGGGTACTTCTTCATCTTGAAAATTAAAATCTTCGATGCTGAAGGTCGCAGAAGGGCGTGGTTGAGCTTGTGTGAGGTAACATGATTGTCTTTATTTGATTTTATAGACCACCCCAATGGGGTTGAAAATTTCATCTTAAGATGAGACACTGAAGTGACGGCACTGAAAATTGATTGGAGGGGCCTTTCGAAGATAGCGTTATATGCTGAATTTGACTTGACAACCATGAATTGGATTGAATGAGTCACTTATCGAGGGAATTCTTCGAGAATTATAGGAAGGGTGATTGTCCCCTCTACTCGCATAGGACGATTATCAAACTCGTATAATGGTCCTGCAGCGAGTTGGAGCTTTTCCCTAACCAAGCCCATGCTAAGAAATGTGGAGTAAAATAAGACATCAAAAGAACTCTCATTGTCAATCAAAATTCTCTTAATGCATGGGTCACCGATCCCTGCGCTTATGACAAGTGGATCTTGATGAGGAACATGGACTCCTTCGAAGTCCGAGTCATTAAAAGTTATGGAATGATCAATACGAGATTTCCTTAACTTTGGCTCTTCAGAGGTGGTAATGAGAACTCAACTAGATTGTATTGGTCATCCTGCGATTGTTTTAATTTCCCCAACTGTTTGATGACTATTTTGTTGTTTCTATGATGATTGTCCTGGTTGCCCCCCAGTTGGATTTATGTTTGTTTGAGTCGATTGATTCTTCACAAATCGACGTAGATATCCTTGTTGAATGAGCCTCTCGATTTCTTCTTTGAGTTGTTTGCATGCCTCAGTAGTATGTCTACGACTTTGATGAAAGTTACAATATTGCTCCTGATTTCCTGAATTTGGTTTCAGTGGATGTGGCCATTTGATGGTTTGTTCATCTTGAATGGCCATCAGGATGTTAACACGAGATGTGTTCAGTGATGTGTATTCCTTTTCTGGTCGTGGTTCATGTCGTTGATGTGAGGGCCACAGAGGGAGATCAAGACTGCCTTGTTGCTTCTTTTGATAGGACTATTGGTCCGCATTCCCTAGGGTGCTCTTACATTTTCTTGTATATTATTCAAATTATTTACGATGGGCATTAATAGCCTCATCAGCAAAAATTTTTGCTTCCACACGATGAACCAAGTCGGCATATGAGTGGACCGTATCTCGCATTAGTGATGAGTAAAAAGGCCCCGGACGGAGCCCTCAAAGGAAAAATCCTCTTAATAGTTCAGGGTCTACTCCAGGTATTTGGCGAGCTTCTAAGAAGAACCTCTGGAAGTATTTCTTAAGTGATTCACCCTCATTTTGATGAATGCCGGAGAGATGGGAGGAATCTTTAAGGATCCTTCAGTTTGCAATGAACTGTTCTACAAAAATCTTGGCGAGTTTGTCAAAGGTATGGATGGATCCCCTTGGAAGGGAGTAGAACCAAGTATGAGCTTGACCCTTAAGGGTGACAGGAAAAACTTGACAAAGCAGTGTGTCAGGAGCTCGTCGGATATGCAAAATGGTTCTGTAATGATCGATGTGTTCATATGGGTCAGTTGCCCCATCATAGGAATCAATGCTCGGAAGCTTGAAGCCTACGGGAATAGGATGTTGAAGAATAAGTTCAGCTAAAGGTGAGCTCCTCATAGCCGCAGTGAGGGGGAGGATGATTTTTGACTTTAAGGTGAAATTCATCTTGCATTAAGCGTCATAATTCTGCATGTATAACATGATGAGTGGTATCAACAGGATGAGAACGTGTCAAGCTACCAGCAATAATTGGTGGATTAGCGGGTTGGTACAAGTGATGGATGAGTAGAACTAGCGTGTCAGAGAAGATCCGCGATGCAGGCGAAGGAACTGTCAAGGAGATTAGCATTTTGACCTCCACGGCTAATGATCTTGGGGAGATGTGTTAGCCATGTTCTTGTATGTTCCTCATAAAAGTCGGATCATCTCATTTTGAGACTCTTCCATTATCGCATACTTCTAAAGAGATTCTGTTGTGCCTTCACCAATAGGTCACGCCTATCGAGGAAGTGAGGCATGGCATCCTTGGTTAGGATTGGTTTGAGTGATGGGAGTTGGAGAGGCTCAGTTATTCTGTATTGCATCTATTGGCCATGCGGTGTTCACGTGATCTATGAGTTCTTTTCTCATAGACGGTATCAAACTGTTGCATGCTAGAAAATTAGTTGCGGCTGACTAAAAGTTTATGCCTTAGCTTTGTTGTGGAGTTCAACACACACACAGATGTTTGAAGAATTAATAAAAAAACTCCAAAATTTTTATGTGGAAAAACCTCGAAAGAGGGAAAATCATGAGCTAGTAGAAATATTTCACTATGTATGTTTGAGTACAAAATTTCCCGATAAGGGGATTCAGTTGTATATGAAAAGTAATAATGGGAATCAATCGGAACAACATATATAACGTTGAGTTAAATTCTGTAGTAGTAGATGATGGTGAAGAGCAGGGGTCAGGGACTGACGATGAAGGTCGTCGTGGTGATGACCAGTGGAGATGGTCGGCGATGTTCGGCGGCGGTGACCGGCGGCGGTGACCGGTGTCGGTGGTCGGTGATGATGACCGGCGACGATGGTTGACGGCGACGGTGGCTGGCGATAGTGGTCGATGGTGATGACCGGCGATGAAGATTGACAACGATGAGGATCGGTGTTGATAGGCGGCTGGCCGGTGTGATGGTTGGCAACCAACGGGGAGTGGTACCGTCGAGTGCACGGCTTAGAGGATTTTCAAGCTTTAGAGCTCTCTCCTCTCTTTTGCTTTGGCTCCCCTCATGTGAAGAATGAGAGGCTATTTATAAATTAGAGGAGTGGCATTTTTGTAAATACATGAAAAATCCGAACCACTCCATCGGAAGGCTCAAAATGATTCTTTTGATCATTTGATGTATTTTAAGTATTTGAAGGCTCAAATGAAGTCAGAATTATGAGATATTGAGCTTGTTAGATTCGGCTAGTCAAGACGCTCGATTTGACTATAAACACTCCATGTTTAAGAGCTATTTTTGGATTTAACTGATATTCCAAAGTTTCTAATGATATTTTAAGTGCTTGATCTCGACTAGTTTCAACTTAGGATCAACTTGCTTTTGACATCAAGATTCGTGCTTCGACTAGTAGAATTTTCAGTATCATATCAATATATATATATATATATATATATAGTAAGCCCTAAACACCAAATTTTGATGATGAAACTACACAAAAAGACCCTCCAAACAATTAACAAACCATATTACTTTCTTTAAATTAATACCAGCAAGCATTCCATGGTTGATCTTCAATATAACACAATCTATCTGTCACCATGATACCATCATAACACAGTAAGATAATACAAGGCCATCATGTCATTAAATAAAAAATAAATAAAATTGAACACAAATTAAGAATTTACTACACTATATGTTGCCCTAAATCAGAATTTTCTTTCACAATAATTTGAAAAGCTTAGAAAATAAAGCATCGAGTATCTCAATAGCATAAGGTGGAGAAAGATACTAAAGACATCATGCCCTTTTTAATATCTTCATCTACATATTAAACACCAAAATCCACAAGCTCTAGAAGTAAGGAAATTTCAAAAACCTTCCATGGAGATTCACAAGCATTTACATAAAAAAGAGCCTTTGAATATCCTACTGGGGAATAAGGACATCAAGCATTTCATTACCATGAGATAACAATATATAATAAAGTCATCAAGCTATGTTTCTCAGTTTCAATCTACAAATCAAACAACAAAACCCTCATACAGAAGTAATGAAATTTCGAGAAGCCTACAGTGAATAAGCGCATCAAGCATTTCAATGCCATAAGGTAACATTATATAATAAAAGCATCAAGCTATATTTCTCACATTTTAAATTTACAAATCAAACAGCAAAACCCATAAACTGTAGAAGTGTTGAATTTTCGAAAAGCTTCCTTGATGTCTTGATGATTTAATCGAGAACCCTAAATTAGAGATTTCGAAAAGGCCGAACACAATAAACAAATCAACATCTAGATGTACACTGCCAACTATAAATCAAACACCAAAGCCATAAACACTAGAAGCTTTAAGAGCGTTTATGCTTTTATCAGGAAACTGATGCAATTCAGAGAGAAGGGTGAAGAGAATCTATAGAAATCTATAGATCATGAGAAAAAAGTACACATGATTATTATAAATCTATAGATTATAAGAAATCTATAGGAAACCAAAGTATCAGTAAACCACATATTAATTACTTCACAAATCAAAAAGAAAAACTACAAATTAAACAGAAATCTATAGATTATAACTTTATGATGGAGAAGGGTAAAGAGAATGATGCTACATGCAAAGTCGACCGAGTTAGAAGTGGAAGTATAATAAAAAGAAGAAGATGATGGTTGATACCAAACCGTAGACAACCAGAAATCATGTTCGGAGGTTCAAATCTTATAGATAATGGCAACCTGAGACTAACAACTCTCAGTCCTAGAGCATAGAAGAGTAGAAAGTGTGACTTAGAGGATTAGGGCAAATGAAGCTAAATCGATCGAGTGCGAGATAGCATGTTAGGGTTCATCGACGTGAGGAAAGGCTTATATATGTGTAGAGTCTAGAAGTGTTTAAATCGCGATCAAAAAATCGATGGCTATGATATTGTCATAATAAAAAATCCCAAAATTTATTATAGTATATTTTAACTTAATTGATTTAAAATTTTATTAATTAATTTAATTATTGATACATTAATTAACGATCAAGCACGAATCTCAAGGCATTTTTGAAATGCTTCGATATCACCGTTTAAGCTTACGGTCAAGCGGCCGTCGATGAGACGAACATAGCAACATCAAGCATAGTCAATCAACTCAGATCAAGCTATCGGAGCATGAAAATGGATCTTGATCCGCCAAATGGTCACCAAAACTAACATATTTATAGTCGGTCGGCTGACAGATCGAATCCAACGAATCCAAGATCACCCAATTCGACATCATTAAGGCACCGGATCATCAAAATACCGTCGAGGATCGCCTGGGCCGTCCGATGGGAGTGGTTGGAGTTTTCCATGAATTTACAAGGCCTGCCACTCCCAAAAAACTATAAATAGAGCCTCATTCTCATCTTAGAGGGGACCTCGATTTGAAGACCAGAGCTCGAGAATCGACCTTGGCCGGCGATCATCACCAGGTGCCACCAGGTGGTAAGATCAGGAGCTCACCCATAGGAAATCACCCCCAGGGAACTAGAAAAGACCAGTTGCCGCTCCTTTCTCCTGAAGATCAAGAGGTTGCTCCCAGAAGATCAGTTCCTGCCGCTCTTTGGGAAACTTCTCCTTTGGGTTGGAGTTGACCGATATTGTATTTTTCTACACTCGGAATATTGTTTAGTACAGTAAAATACCTTCTTCTCAGAGAAGCGAGGACGTATCTTTTGAACACATGGTGAAAGTTCTACATCTTGGGCAAGGCCCGTGGTTTTCCCTTAGCGGGTTTTCCGTATAACCACGTGTTCATATCCCACTTGTGTGTTGGATAATTTTTTGGGCTCGAAGATCTGCATCTGAATAAAATTCTCTAGCATGAGTTTTCGCCGTCTGTGGGGCGTTCCCCATTGCTATATCTCCAATATGGTTGGTAAGCGGGGTTTTGCTCCAGCTCCTCATTCGGGATCAAGGGCGTAAGTCTCCAACACTTCTCTACATAACAGACTTACGTCCCCGGTGAGGGTGGTCGGGGCCCTCTTTGGAAGATCGCGTTCAAAGGATGGAGGATTCCCGAGCAAATTCTTGACTCTCTGAGGAGGGCCGGCAAAAGCGTTCCAACGCTTGGAAGAGCCACGGGTTCCGCGCGACCTCGGCATAATCCAGATTTTCTTCACGAGAATGATTGCAGAATGCGGATCAACAAGTAGAGAACCCACCACATCGGATCTTTGAACCGGATCGCCGTTCTACTCACCCCACACGAATGGCTCACCTGGTATCGGTGAAACTCCACGTCACCTTCGTGATGAACTACGACGGCAGTGCGGAGTTCCGGCAAACAATGATCCATTCTCCCGCCTCTTCCAAAACTTCGTCCCTTCGGCGAGATCATCTCGATACCCGTTAGGCGAGATTCAAGCTTCCGGCATGGACCCTTACGATGGCTCCGTCAAAGCATATCGATCACTTTGAGCGATCATGCACATTCGGCTGCAAATGACTTCTGTGTGTCGGTATTCCGGACTCTCAAAGGACGGGCTCGTGCCGGTTCTATTCATTAAGGGTCCATCCAGATCATTTGGAGAGCTGCTTGATTTTTTGTAGAGCAATTCACGAACAAGAGAATCATCGAGATTCATCACATCTCTCAGAATCCGAGCGATGGAGAGTCCCTCAAAGAATACTTCCGAGGTTCTCCTCTCGGCCCATACCGAGTAGATCCAGAACTTTTGAGGCGTGCTTCTGGAGGACTCCGGCGATACTTATTCATCATTAATGCGGAGAGGCAGTCCATTTATCTTTGACTGGTCCACGAATAGAGGCACAAATCTCCGGCCGAAGCTATCGGTGCTCATCGACAGCAGTTTGAACCACCAAGCAGCAAGTGGAAGAAGGTTCCCAAAGGTGATGTTCAAACATCTCGAAAGAAGAGAAGCGACAACCTCCCCAAAACCTCCTCGGCGACCTCGGATGACTCAATCGAGAGAGATATGACTCTCAACACGTCATGCGAACATCCTGTGGCTATTCGGAAGAGGATAGCGTCAAGTGGCGACCTTTAAAGCACGGTGGAAATCAAGAGAAATTACGCCACTTTCAGCGGTAGGCACACCAGCGAAGAGTGCCACCGGCGAAGGAGGAGATTGAAAGACTAATCGTCGAGGGTATCTAGGCCATTTTATACAAAACCAACCCTCGTCAAGAAAATCTTTGGGGCAACCGGCTCGAGCCAGCGGTGGAGATAACAATTGCGGGGAGGCGGTGTTATCTAGCCAAATATTCATTGCCGCCCTTCAAGAGCCAGAGCCGAAGAAATCTCGGGTTGACCATTCTATCACCTTTGATGATTTAGATCTAGAGGGGCTTCGCATCCCACATCAAGATCCCCTCATCGTGGGTGGTGATCCATGCTTCAATATTAAAGGATATTGATCGACAATGGGAGTTCGGTTGATGTTCTTTTTACTCCACTTTAGCATGGGTATAGAAGAGAAAGCTTCAACCAGCGGTCCGTATGGATTTGATAATCGGCCGGTATTAGTGGAAGGGACAATCGTCTTCCGTAACTCTTGGAGAATTTCCCGACGCATAACCCACTTGATTTGTAGTCAAGTCGAGTCGCATACAATATATTTGGGAGACCTCTCCGGTATATTCGGCCGTCGCATCGTGCCTCACCTCAAGATGAAATTCCGACACCGGCATCGGCGTGGTAAGTGGGAATCAAGCAGAATGCTGGCGTCTATATCAAGCAAGCCCGACCATTTCGTCGGTAACCCTCAACATCGAGAACTTGACTACGAGATGAGGATGCCTCGAAAGGGCTTCTCCGGTTGAAGATGTAATTTGTCTTCCTATCTCGAAGTTGATCCATCGCAAAGGTGAAGGTGGGATCATTCTCTCGAAATCGAGTCGTAGATTTTTGCGTAAAATCAAGATATCTTTGCACGGGCGCTCGATATTCGGGCATGACGGAAGTCATTACGCACTCCTCAAAGTTGACTCAACCTACAAGCGGTGATACTGAAGAAAAGAACCTTGCCACGACGATTGCGGTCATAGAACAAGAAATCACCAAACTTACGGAAGTCAAGTTCATTCGAGAAGTCTACTACCCCACGGTTGGCTAACGTAGTGTTAGTCGAAGGCAGTTCTGGAGAATGTGCATATTCGACTATGTCGTGCATGCCCAAAAGATAGCTTCCCCTTCCTCGTATCGACCAACGTTGATGCGACATCAGACATCAAATGCGAGCTTCATGGATGCCGCCACAATCAAATCGGGATGAACAAAGCAGATGATGAAGCAACATCCTTCCAGCAGATAAGGGACTATCTTTGCTATCGTCATGCCATTCGGACTAAAAATCTTTGGAGCAACATATCAGCCTTATGAATAAGATCTTCAAGGATCTTATAGGGCACAATATGGAGGTGTATGTTGATGATATCTTTGGTGAAGAGCTTGAAAATATCACATATTTACGATCTGCGTGCTTTGACATTCTTCGACACTACAAGATGCTCAACCCAAGCAAGTGCATTTTGGAGTTTCCTCAGGAAATTCCTAGGCTTCATGGTCACGGGATGAGGCCAACCAGAAGATAAAAGCACTCAAGGACATGTCACCTCAAGAATGATCAAGAAGTCCAACGTTTGTGGAAGGATTGCGACTTTATCACGATTCTTGGCCCTCGGAGATAAGTATCTACCATTCTTCAAAATCTTAAGGGTGCAGGAAATGGATTCCGATGGGATGAATGTCGGCGCTTTTGAGCAACTTAGTCTATTTAGCTTCCCCCTCATTATCAAAGCCTATCCAAGGAGAGAAGGCGTACATCTATCTTCGTTTCTTCTCATGTAGTAAGCTCGTCATCTGCGAGGAGAATTCATTACAACGACCCATTTATTATGTCGACAAAATCCTTTCGATCTGAAGGGCGCTATCCACTAGCGGATAAGGCGGCGTTGGCCTAGTGCATTACGCGAAAATTACGCGTACTTTCGTGCTCACACCATCAACGCGTCTACACTCAACTTCCATTAAGAACTATTCGCAAAGCGATGTATCGGAAGGTTGATGAAGTGGTCGGTCGAGCTTGGAGAGTTTGACATCCATTTTCTTCCGTCGATATAAAGTCACAAGTGCTTTGACTTAGTTGTAGAATGTATCATCCCATCACCACGAGCAGATCATTCATCACTCCATGACAAATCAATGGACATTATATGTTGATGGAGCTTGTACTTCGGTGGAGCGAGAATTTTGCTTATCTCCCAAGTAAAATAACTTTAGAGTGCGCTTGACTAAAGTTCCGACCACCAATAATGTCGTCTGAGGCCTAATCGGGGCCATTCATGTGAGGTCCAGAACTTAGCCATCTACAGACTCACGGCTTGTGGCCTCGTTGAAGGAGACTTGATACGTCATCAGACTTGCTCGATGCAGTCTTTTGGCAAAGTCACTTCTTGCCGGTCGAGACCCATCGAGATAACTCATATTCTAAGGGAGCGAGAACAGCGGATGCCCTCTCCAAGTTAGCCACAATGACGGAGATCTTTTCAAGAGAAAATACATAGAGGACATCCACTTTCCCGGTATTCAAGGCCCTTGGGTGATACAATCTGGAGGACCCAAAGAATCTTCATGGATTGACGATCATGTCCTTTCTTCAAAGCGGGTTGCCATGAGACCCCACCGATCTATCAGGTCTCACGTGAAATGAACTTCATGTGTCCTTCTTAGTTTTACTTAAAGTGTCTACCACCTTGAGGCTAACTATGCAATGCGAGAGGTTCATTCAGGAATTTGTGGTGAACATTTGGGAGGAAAAGCCCTCACCCTCAAAATCATGAGGCAAGGTTTTCTTGGCCTGTGAAGAAGGACGCATTGGAGTTTGTAAAGAAGTGTAACAAGTGTCATTACATTCATCTCACTCATCTCAGAGAACTCACCACAATCCAGGCATGGCCCTTTGCTCAATGGGGATCGATATAATGGGACCCTTTCCCATTGCCACTAGCAGAAAATTCATAATCTTGGCCGTTGATTACTTCACAAAATGGGTGGTGAGCGGCCAAAATCGAAACAAATGCCAAGCAATTTGTGCGGAAAAATATTATTTGTCGTTTGGCATTCCAAAGAAAATCATCACCGATAATGGGGAGTTCACGGGAAAGACATTCACATCTTTACGCGGGGCGCATATCCGTTAATCCACGGTATCCCATCCACGCAAATGACCAAGTCACCAATAGGACAACTAAAGGGCTAAAGACCGAACCAATGGGCGAAGAACTATCCAATGTTCTTTGGGCTTACCTACATCGAGGACCTCGGAGAAACACCGCGTACTTTGTTATTCCAGATGGGTCCCGAGCCTAGAACCCATAACTTTGATCAGCGGCGATAAGCTTCAATTCCATGGATCTCCTAGAGACGCGACATGTCGGCACTCAGAATGGCTTCTATCGACAAAGGATTGCTCGAGGTTTCAAGAAGGGTAAAGCCGACCAATATCGTTGGGGACCTCGTCCTCGAAGTCTCGGCGGAAAAGGCCCACAACTCTCACCGGTTTGGGAAGGCGGTATGTGGTGTCTAAAATCAAGCACGCTTGAGCTTAAGGATAGTATGGGAAGACTCTCCCGTGGAATGCTACAAACCTCGTACTACCGGTGATGTATCCTTTTTTATTCTAGTGAATGCGGAAAACATTATCATCGTGTATGTTTGTATTGTTGTTATCGAATTAAATATTTATCGATACTCTTTTGTACTTATTGTCCAACCTTGGCATCAAGGTGTTTGGATTTATGTTTCTATCTATGTTAAAGTTCTCATACTTGTTGTGACTTTTTCTTGCTTATGCTTGCATTTTAAACACCACTCAAGAGATACGCCTATTGTTGTATCTCATTCGGTAAGATCGATCCCCAGAATTCGATCGATCTTCCTGAGGCATATATGAGTAGCATGCGATAAACCTTGGATAAGTTGGCAATCTCTATAGGCCAACTTTCTCCATAGGGTTAACATCATCGGTAAGCGCCCGATACACAACTAGGATAGATGAGAGGTTCGAGAGAACCTCATAAATATATTGCAAGTTTGTCATCAAGTAGCCGTAATGATCTTAGAATAGATCGAATTATCTAAAGGATTCCGATGATCTCTTCTTGAATCTTTATCATCGGTACACTTTGACTCGAAATATTCACAAATAATTTTTTGTGGATTGTTATTATTTCATGACATATAAAATCAGAAATAATATACAAGCAGTACAACATAAAGGAACTACAACTACACGGTCTTGATGGTCTCATCGGTAGATGATGAAGAACTCGAGTCATCCTCATCATCGCGCTAGAAGGGTGGGAAGCTAGCTGGGAGAAAGGACCTCAACAGACTCCCAACATGATCATGGCGTGTCCCCTTAAGAAACCTCGGATGAAGCCTTCATCAACACAGCTCAAAGCCTTCACCTCTACATCACACGTGGTCTCGGCCTCACGCGTGATCCATGATACTCTTGAAGGCTCGAGTTCTTAAGTCCTCCACGTGATCCGGCTCCCTTATCAGAGATAAGGCGACCTCTTTCTCGAAAGGCGTAACTCTCGGTTCTTTGCCTCAAGACTGAAACCTTCTAAAAGATCTTGGATCCTTTTGCAACCAACCTCGTTAAATTCCAAAGTCCGTTCAACTTCGGAAGAGAGAAGTGGCGGTCGCCAACTCACCGCACTCATCAAGTTGATTCTCCAACATGGACATCTCTTTTACTTTCTCCACATCGCTTCTTATATTCACCATGGAGAAACTTGACCTTCAACTCATTCATTCCCGATGTTCATTTTGAAGTCAAGTTCTTGCCTTCGATATGAAATAAGAAAAATTACGTTAAGCGAAATGGGAAATAAAGATGATGAGCATAAGGATTGTTCTGGTTCTTTCTTGACATATGTGAATGATTCACACGAATGAAGATCCTTGGGGAAGACTACTCGAAGGGCGACTCTTTTTGGGTATCGATATCACCATCACCTCTTGCTCCTTTTCCTCTTCTCTATTGAGCGGGTCCTTCGGAAGAAGCCGAGGAAGGGCGAGATCGGTACCTCTTTGTTGGGCTTTCTCAGCGCATAAGACCGCTGGGATGAATAGAAAGCCTGCCTCGAACAAAGATTCTTCCATATATATTCTCGAATCTCAAATCGAAGATCTTCAATATTAAATTTCGGCGTCCAGATATCTTCATCACCAACCAGGGGAATGGGTAAATCTCTGACTTTCTCCATTTCGAAGACCCGTCATTCTTCACAAAAGAATCGCTTGACTCTTGGGAGAATCGCCGTCGGGAGGTAAATGGCAAACTCTGTGTCGACCATGTGCATATGTAAACTTTATCAGTGCGAGGTTCGATAGTCAAGGTGCGCATCTCGAAAAAAAAGACTATAAGATCATCGTATTGCTCGGCGGAAATGCAAATCTCATCTTGACAAAATGGCGATCATCTCGGGGATGGGAAACGCAATCCGCAAACTCATCTCGTAAGTGGTGAAATACCGGGCTGTCGGACTTCTTGGACACTTAAGAACCAAATCATTGAAAATAATATTTTTTACGCGATCAATGTCTCCGTGATCGGCGACTCCACATCTTGGGTCCTCCCATTTTAGAAGGTTCCTCGCCTCTTACAAGGGTGGACGTGTCTCTTTCAAAGAGTCTCACCCATCTACAAACAACCTTCGTCGATCGAGATGAAAATTATTCCAAGGAGAGTGCCCAAACTCCCACCGGGGAGGCTATGCACTCGGCTTGGTGGAGATGAGGAGAGGTTGATCCAAGAAGAGTGCCCAAACTCCACCGGGAGGCATGCACTCAGCTGGGGTAGAGGTGGATCCAAGAAGAGTGCCCAAACTCCCAGGGAGGCATGCACTCTGGCTGGGGTAGAGGTGGATCCAAAAGAGTGCCCAAACTCCCAGGGGAGGCTATGCAGGAGAAGAGGAGATGAGAAAAGTGTGCTAGCCAGGGGTTTTATAGACCCCCTCTAGACAAAAAAAACCACTCAAATCATTCGGACATGGGCCTTGACGCATGATTCAGTAGCCTACCAGTTGCTGTGCCCATGCCACATATTAGTACAACCCATGTAATAAAACCCAGCAGATATGTGAACGATGCGATCCAGTCAGTTCGATCATAGCATCAGACCCATGAGCCGGCCGCATGCCAGCGCTCGGTGAAACCAGGCCGTGACGCACCGTGCATCATGGGGCATCGCCGACCAGCCATGACCCGCGGGCTAATCGCCGGGCTCCACCGCCTCGTAGAAACCATGGCCTCGGCAGCCTGACCGTGGTACATCGAGTCAGGCGCAAACTTCGACCAGCGTATCCCGCCAGTATGCAGAACTCGCTACGCCATCATGAATCGCCGCCGCAGCGGCATATAGCCTGAGACATAACTACCGGATCCTGCTCAGCCCGGCCAGCCGTATGGCAGACCCGCCGCTGATTCAGCAGCCATGACCACTCCGTGGTCAGCCGCGAGCCCGGCGAGCCGATACCGCGGCTGTATGAAGCCAGCGCGCCATGGCCTTCTGTATGGCATGCCAGCCCATACCGCCAGCCGCCAGCATATGGCCCGCGCGCCGATGCTGTTCACACCGGATCGATAACCTCAAAATATCACCCACATATACTATCGCGATGCGCCTATCGCTTAGGTTATAATATTGTGAAGATCTATTCTCTCAAAATCTGCGGTTGATGGACTCTCAAATTTCATTGAAGAATTTGCTATTTTCAAGTATTTGACATATATTTTTGGATGGCGGATAATGTCACCCAAAAATAAGGAATCATCCTCGTAAAATTAATGTCGATCAGCGAATCTCAAGGCATTTTGAAATGCTTGATCTAATCACCGATTTAAAATAAACCGGTCTGCCTCGATGACGAACATGAACATCAAGCATGGTGATCCGAGCTCGAATCACTATCTAAGAAAATGGATCGATCCGATGGTCACCAAAGCGACATATTTATAGTCGGTCGGCGGCTCGTCCATCCGAATCCAAGATCAACCCAACATCATTAAGGCACCCGGATCATCAAAATACACCGTCGATCGAGGGGATCGCGTCATGTGGAGTTTTCCATGAATTCTGAGGCCACTCCCAAAAACTATAAATAGAGCCTCATTCTCACCAGGGGCGAATCGATTTGAAGACGAGCTCGAGAACCACCGGTCGACCTTGGCCGACGATCTATCACCAAGGTGCCACCTGGTGCACGAAGATCGAGCTCACCCATGGAAATCACCCGGAACTAGAAAAGGCAGGTTGCTCCTTTCTCCCCGAAGATCAAGAGGTTGCTCGGAAGATCGGTTCACGCTCTTTGGGAAACTTCTCCTTGGGTTGGAGTTGGCCGATGTATTTTTCTACACTGAATATTGTTTAGCCCAGCACACCTTCTTCTCCAACTAACGAGAAGCAAGGACGTATCTTTGAACACATAGTGAAAGTTCTCTGACGGGCAAGGCCGTGGTTTTCCACGGGTTTTCCATATAACTCACGTGTTCATATCCCTGCTTGTGTGTTGGATAATTTTGGGCTCTGACGATCTATCTAGAATAAAATTCTCTAGCAATTATTAAATAAATATTAATTTTAAAATATTTAAATTATAAATTATATTTTAAATAAAATATATATAATTAATTATAAATTATTTATTTAGAGCTAAATCGAATACGATCAAATAAATGATTGCTCATGTTCGGCTCATTTATAAATCGAGCTTGAAATATTTGTGTTCAACTCACTTGGATTAGCATGCGGATATTTGTTCGTTTTTGAGCCTACTTTTATACTATATTATCTTACTCTTTTATATTTATAAATTAATCATCTTTAATTTTAATTTTTAAAACTGACATTTAAATATTAAATTCATAACAAAAGCCTAACGCATATTTTAATTTTTATAAAATTCTCAATAATTTGATCGCAACACACTCAAATTTATAGGTCCAACTGTTCAAAAAAATGCAGAGGATAATTAAATTGTAAATACAAAGATATTAAATGATTGATTTATAAATATTTCTAATTAAAATTAAAAGTAATTTGAAATTAATTTAAAATTAAACTCGACTTAAAATAATGTTAAACTTAATTTTGAAATTGACATTAGAAATAATGATATTTCTATAGTTACAAATCGATGATATTTCGGAGTATTTTCACTAGATTTTAACCCCATCATTGCAATCATGCTTGATTTTAGCATAACTAAAGTTTCCTATTTAAGTTGAAATCATTTATGATTGTTTTTTGAGTGATGTTAATTTCTTGAAAGCTTCATTTTAGAAACTTGTTCGAAATGATAGGTTACATATTTAAAAAGATAATTTACTTGTTTGAAATAAGATTTTTTTAAAATGATAATTTACTTGTTTGAAAAATATAAGCAATTATTATTATTATTATTATTATTATTATTATTATTATTATTATTATTATTATTATTATTATTATTTATATTATTATTATTATTATTATATTAAAAGCTTAGTTTTAGAAACTTAAGTCCCATAAACACATTATTTTAGTTCCTTTTAGTTCATTTTGACTCTTCTTGATCATATTTAAGTAAGTTGATCTATAATCATACAGTTCTCTGCACATTTCTTCTGTGGCATATTTTGTTCTCATTAAAGCATATAAATTTGGATTATTATCACGTTTAATAATCATGTCAAAATAATCAATAAATCATCAAATTAAGAAGAATTAGAAGTGATAACAATCCTGCATGAAATTCTTACAATATTGTTGAGAAATTACACTAAGAATGAAGCCTTGTAGACAATATAAGAATGAAGGTAAAGGCGTAAGAGTTATAAATATGTGAACATTAACCAAGTCCATGATATTATTATAATATTGAATCAGATTAAAAAAGATGAATGAATCATATAGTAAAAAAATAGTAATGGAATGTTGGTTTTACTGTAGTTTTATTTGTTATTTTATTATATTTTGGTCTTTACTTTATCAATACTACACTTGATTTTATGTTGAATAAGTTGGATTTATGGGTTTTTTAAGAATTTAAGTAGTCATCAAGCTATGACAACATCATTGATTAGCTGATATAAAATTCCAAAATGAGTCTATTTAAGATTTAAAAGTAGCCATCAATGTTAGCGAGTTTGTTTTACTACTTAATATTTTTTGGCTGCCTTTGTTGCTATTTTGAGATTAATCTACTTATTTTTTCCTATTTTTTTGTCGTCTGGGAGAATCCCACATGGAATATATACACACCATGCCTTCAAATTTCAGGGACTTTATAAATTGCAGGTTTTTGCTTCATTAGAAAAAAAAATCAAATTCTCCATGATACAGTCTAATAATTACTTGCAGTTATTTTCAGATATAACTACTTGCTATTCTCTCCATATTCTTTATTCATGAGGACCATTTGATACTATTTATATAGCAATTGAGCTACACCATTATGAATATATTAAAAGTTATGATTTTTAAAAGGTTTTGATGTTAAACCTTTTATAATATGAGATGCAACTTAGCTTGATAAGATGGTTTATTTATATAACTTATTTAGGTGGGTCTGTTTCAATTACTTTTCTATTGTAGTTTTTATTTTATTTGCTATTTAATTTTTCAATACTATACTTAGTTTTATGATGGATATGCATGTACAAGTGCACAACTTAGAGAAGAGAGATAATGTAAGATGGTGATGGTATGACTGATTTGAAATAAGTGATAATTTAATAAGACATATCCAAAGAAGAAAGCAAAGAGAAAAAATATGTTTAATATAAAAAAGACCAATCAATGAAACCCACAAGCCTTAAAAGCTTCAACATAAAGATATATTTATAGATAGTAAACTCTAAACACAAAATTTTGATGATGAAATTGCAAAAAGACCCTCCAAACAATTAACAAACCATACTACTTTCTTCAAATTAATATCGCAAAGCATTCCATGCTTGATTTTCGATATACTCAATCACACAAGTCACCATGATACCATCATAACATAGTTAGATAATACAAGGGCATCATGTCATTGAGTAAAGAAAAAAATAAATACAAATTGAGAATTTACAACACTATATGTTTCCCTAAATCAGAACTTGCTTTCACAACAATTTCAAAAAGCCTGCAAAAAATAAAGCATCAAGTATCTCAACAGCATAAGGTGGAGAAAGATATTAAAGACATCATGCTCCTTTTAAACATCTTCATCTACATATTAAACATCAAAATACACAAGCTCTAGAAGTAATGAAATTTCAAAAACCTTCTATGGAGATTCACAAGCCTTTGAGTATCTTATAGGAAATAAGCACATCAAGCATTTCAATACCATGAGATAGCAATATATAATAAAGTCATCAAGCTATACTTCTCACATTTTCAATCTACAAATCAAAGAATAAAACCCTCAAACCGTAGAAGTAATGAAATTTCGAGAAGCTTACAATGAATAAGCACATCAAGCATTTCAATGCCATAAGATAGCAATATATTATAAAGGCATCAATCTATGTTTTTCACATTTTAAATTTACAAATCAAGCAGCAAAACCCATAAGCCGTAGAAGCATTGATTTTTCGAAAAGCTTCCTTGATGTCTTGATGATTCAGAAATCAAAACCCTAAATTAGAGATTTTGAAAAGGTCGAACACAATAAACAAATCAACTTTTGGATACACACTACCAACTATAAATCAAACACCAAAGCCATAAACCCTAGAAGCTTTAAGAGCATTTCTACTTTTATCAGGAAACTGATGTAATCACCAGTTGCAGAGAGAAGTGTGAAGAGAATCTATAGAAATCTATAGCTTATGAGAAAAACTACACATTATTATTAGAAATCTACAGATTTTGAGAAATTTATAGGAAACCACATATTAATTATTCACATATCAAAAAGAAAAACTACAAATTAAACATAAATATATAAATTATAACTTTATGATGGAGAAGGGTGAAGAGAATGATGCTTCATGCAAAGTCGACCTAGTCCGAAGTAGAAGTCTAATAAAAAGAAGAAAGTAATGGCCGATACCAAACCGTAGAAAATCGAATAAATTGACTCTTGCTATAGATAGTGCGTAACAAAGACTCACAACTCCCAGTCCTAGAACGCTAGAAGAGTAGAAAGTGACGAATTTAGAGGGTTAGGGCAAATGAAGCAAAATCAATTGAGAGTCTGAAACGGCGTGTTAGGGTTTGTACATCGTGAGGAAAGGCTTATATATGTGTAGGGTTTAAAAGTGTTTAAATCTTAGCCATATATCAACATTCTGATAGCTATGATATTATCATAATTAAAAAAATCCCTAAAAATTTATTATAATATATTTTAACTTATTTGATTTAAAATTGGATTAACTAATATAATTATTAAAATAAATATAAATTTTAAAAATATTTAATATATAAATTATATTTTAAATAAAATTTAAATAATTAATTATAATTATTTATTTATTTCAAGCTAAACGAGTAATAACATCGAACAAAAGATTGTTCATGTTCAGCTCGTTTATAAATCGAGCTTGAAATATTTGTTCGTGTTCATCTCACTTAATTAACGAACTAGCTGAACATGAGCTATTTGCAAACAACGAGATTTTTTTGGCGCTCTACTTTTATATACTATATTATCTAGCTCTTTTATATTTATAAATTAATCATCTTTAATTTTAATTTTTAAAACTAACATTTAAATATTAAAATTCATAACAAAAGCCTAACTCATATTTAAATTTTTATAAAATTCTTAATAATTTGATCGCGACACACTCAAATTTATAGGTCCAACAATTCAGAAAATGCAAGGATAATTAAATTGTAAATACATAGATATTAGATGATTGATTTATAAAAATTTCTAATTAAAATTTAAAATAATTTGAAATTAATTTAAAATCAAACTCAATTTAAAATATTGTTAAACTTAATTTTGAAATTGACATTACAAAATATTGATATTTCTATAGTTACAAATCGATGATATTTGGGAGTATTTTCACTAATTTTGGTATAATCAAGTCCTACCGCCGCTCGCTTAGATTTCCTTCTCCCATCATCGTCAGGCTATCTTGGCTCCTCTTTCATCTCGACTACGGTTGGTTTTTTTGGTTTAACATACGCTTGCTAATCATGAATACAATCTATGTTTCCTTGGGAAACCCAACTTCTTCTGTTGTGAAACTTCAACCCTCGGGATCTCGGTTCCAATCCCTCCCGGCTTCTAAATCGCTCAAAGATGTTATTAGGCTAACAAAGACGGGTGAGTCACTGACCTTATCTCTACTTCATTCAAAATTGTGATTATGTGTTGATTCGTTGGTGGAAAGGCTTGCTAAACCGCTTAAATTTTCATTGGTGGGTAAATTTAATCATGTCCTACTATGGAGAATATTAGATCTTTTTTTCATAGTTTGAAGCTCTGGTATTTTTTTTGTTGGATTGATAGACTCGCGTCATGTTCTGATTCAGCTTTCAAATGATTTGGATTATTCTCGAGTTTTTTCTAGACGATCGTATTTTGTTTTCAACTGTCAGATGCATTTGTTGAAATGGATGCCTTATTTTGATATTAAGGAAGAGTCTCCTATTGTTTCTGTCTCGATTTCCATTCCCAATTTATGTGTGCATTTCTTTAATCCTGAATTTCTCTTTCCCGTGGCTGGGTTGTTCGGTTGGCCTCTCCAATTGGATCAGGCAACTACTTCTAACATAATGCCATCTATTGCTCGGGTACTTGTTGAGTTGGATCTAACTAAAAAGTACCCAAAGGAAATTTGGTTAGGCTTAGAGAAATACAGTTATTTACAAAAAGTGGATTTTGAAAACTTTCCTATTTTTTGTTCTCATTGTAAAATTCTTGGGCATGGGATTTCAGAATGCTTTGTGGTTCATCCATATCTCAAGAAAAGTTCTGATATGCTTCCTAAGTCAGCTCCTTCTCTTAAGGCTCCCTTGATTAAACCACAAAATGCTATGGTCTCTAATATCTCCTTACAGAAATCTGAGGGTCATTGCCTTAAGCTTCCTATTCCTCAAACGGATATTGCTACGACTATGCCTGGTCAACTGCAGGATGCCACACTTGCTAATAATGATGTCGTCCCTCCTAATGAGAATAATCACTTGAACTGCAACAATATGGACATTAATGTTTCTAATAATAGTTCTGCATCACTTTTGGTTGTTGACTCTCTATCCAATGCTTCTATTCCTACCTCTTTGACACCTTTAATTAAAGGAAAAGTGATTGATCATGAAGGAATGGTTGTTGTGCAATATTTAGAGATAGTTTCTACTCCTGACCTAGGTATTTGTGTTTTGCCCGCCTCTAATACTTCTTGTGCTTCTTCTTCTAACTTAGACCTGATTCCTAATCCAACTTTACAACATAGCAATGATTTGGAAGAAGGTGAAATGGCCTACTAATTCCTCAATGGGCCTCCTTTCCCAAGAAATTTCCGATCAATCTTTATCGACGGCTATGGATATGGCCAATAAATTTTAGATGCTTTTTTAAAAAAAAATAAATCCTCTAAATCTAAATAGCTTTGCGAGTTACTCGATCTAGCTCCTCTGCCCAAAAATAAATGGTTTCTTTTTTTATTTGGAATGAGAGAGGGATTGATACCCTCTCTGTTAGAAACATAATCAGTAATTTAGTTCGTTCTCATAATATTTCTTTCTTAGCCATTTTGGAACCATTTATTCTCCCTTCTAACATTGCTTTTGTTGCTAGAATGATTGGTTTTGATAATTTTTTTGTTAACTCGAGTAATAAAATTTAGATTTTTTTGGAAGAGTCCCTTTGTTTTGCATGTTATGCAAGATTTACCCCAGGTTGTAAATGCTAAAATTACTTACGATAATTGGTGTTGCTTTGGATCTTTTGCCTATGCCTCTTGTAATAAAAATGGTAGAAGGTTTCTGTGGGAAGATCTTGTTAGTTTCTCTTCCTCTGTCAATGCTCCCTGGTTTGTGGGTGGGGACTTTAACATTATCTCTTCCTCTTCTGAACTAGTTGGTGGTAATGCTCCTAACCCATTTTTCATGGAGGACTTCAATAACATGATCCTTGATTATCATCTTACTAATATCGGATTTACTTGATCTTATTTCACTTGGAATAACCACAGACTATTGCAAAGATTAGATAGGATCCTTTTTAACGATCTATGGATCAAACTTCTTCCTATTACCTCTGTCGAGCATCTCAGTAGAACCCTATCAGACCATTCTCCCTTGTACATCACTATTAAGGTTAGTGCAGATAAACCCTCCTCTCATATTCCATTCTGATTTCAAAATATGTGGCTTATGGATGATAGATTTATGGAGGTGGTTGCTAGTAATTGGGGTGAACCTCTCCATTTTGATGACTCTATTATCGGGATGACGAGACTGTGGTTCAAATTACAAAGGCTCAAACAATGCCTTAACTGGTGGAACAAACGTTGTTTCAAAAATCTTTTTGCAAACATTAAAGACTTAGAACATTAGTTATAGTTTTAGAAGACGTTATTGTTAATGATCCATCCAAAATTTCCTTATTAACTCAAGCCAAGATAGGTTAACATGTTACCAAGACATGGAGGAGACCTATTGGCGGCAAAAAGCTAATACAAAATGGATATCTGATGACGATCAAAATACCAAATATTTCTATGTCATTGTTAAAAAGAAAAAGGCTCTAAATCACATCAAAAAAATTAAAACTAATGATGATATCTAGTGTACTGATAATAAGAAGCTTATTAATTCTGGCATGTCTTTTTTTACCGAGCTCCTTAATAAAAATGTGACCTATGATGAGATTTCCTTGCCTAAAGTTATTCTTAATCTCATTCTGATGAAGATAACAATATGCTTACTTCATTACCCTCTGAATCTGAAATTGCTAACGTTTTGCAGAATATGAATACGGATTCTGTGGTTGGCCCTGATGGCTTCACTACCTTATTTTTTTCAAAAATGCTGGTATATTATCAAAGAAGATTTGATTAAAGTAGTTCTGGATTTTTTTCAAGGGAAGTATCCTCCCCAAATATTTTTCTAGCACTTCCATTGTTTTAATCCCAAAAATAGAAAATCCTGAACTTTAGAGCCATTTTAGGCCAATTAGCCTTTGTTCCTTTTTTAATAAGCTTATCTCTAAGATTTTGGATAAAAGATTAAGTATCCTGCTTCCTAAAATTATCTCCCCCAACCAAACGATTTTGTTAAAGGATGATCTATTTATGATAATGTTACATTGTGAGATGATTCATGATTTAAATAATAAGGTTTATTGTGGTAACCTACTTCTTAAGTTGGACATTTCCAAAGCTTATGATAACATTGATTGGGCTTTCCTATATAAAATTTTGACTTTATTTGGATTCTCAAGTCAATTTATTACTTTAATTAAGTATGGTGCTGAGAACTCTTGGTTTTCCTTACTTATTAATGATGAAGTTCATGGCTTTTTCTCTTCCTCCCATGGGCTAAGGCAAGGGGATCCTCTTCCTCCAGCTCTTTTCATTATTGTTGTAGAATACCTCTCCAGATTTCTAGAGCAGATGTTTTGTAAAATGTCTAACATGTACTACAAAAGTAGGGTGGCTTTCCCATTTCCCACCCTTTCGATGATTTCATTATATCTTTGCAATGGTTCTACTATATATATTAAAAAGTTATGTAAATTCTTTACTTTGTTTGGTAGGGAAAGTGGTTTGAAGATTAACCTTGATAAAAGTTATTTTATCTCTATCTCATCGATTTCATCATCTAGGATTTATGCTATTAAGAACATTACGGGCTTTGCACATCAAATCCTGTCAATCAAGTATCTGGGTACTCCTTTATATCGAGGAATGAAAAGATCGTCCTTATTTGATGATGTTATTCAGAAAATATATAAGAAAAATTCCTCTTGGGAGTTCCACTTACTTTCCTATGGTGCTAGACTTATCTTGATCAAAAGTACTCTTTCCTCTTTGCCTTTCTATCTTTTGTCCACTATTGTGCCTACCAGTTCTATTATTAAAAGGATTAATAGACTTATTAATAAATTTTTTTGGGGTTCTACCTCTTCTTCTAAATAAGTTCATTGGGTTAGTTGGCATAACTGTTGTGGGTCTTTGAATGAAGGTAGTTTAGGCTGTAAAACTTTAGAAGATTTCATTAAATATTTTTCCTACAAAATGTGGTGAAATCTTAGAAATAACCATAGCTATTGGTCGCAATTTATGCTTGCCAAATACTGTAAAGGGAAACACCGGTGTGGAGAAGACTTTGTAATATCAAGTGGGCTATTGAAAATCTGATCTCCCGGGATCATCTTTTTTTTTGGCAAGGTAATTAGCTGGGACAAGGTTCTATTGATTCTTTGCTTAACACTCATTCCATTGAGAGGCTTAAGGTTAATCAGTTCATTACTCAAAATACTTGGGATGTTGATCAATTAATTTTCATTGTTCCTAATGTGATTATTAACAAAATCCTTAATATTTATCCACTACCTAATAAATATGACCAATTCCTCTTTAAAAATTTCTCCTCTGGAGATTTTATTTTTAAAGATGTTTGGCATTCTTTCAGACTTAAATCTCAAGAGTCAATAGTTTTCTCTAAAATCTAGAGTATTTCTATCCCTACCTCCTTCTCAGTTTTAACTTGGAATATTCTTACATTCCTCTTGATGCTACCCTCCTTAAAAAGGTTTCCACCTCCCCTCTAAATGCCAATGTTGTTTTCACATTGAAATTATGGATCATGTATTCGTGAATGGCCCTATTGTTGTTAAGGTTTGGAGCTCGTATGATAGTATGTTTAATACTCTCTATTTTGATGGATCATTCTCTATCATGCAACTTCTTGAAACTTGTTTCTCTAATACCCCTAAAGGCCATGTCAAAGTTGTTATTGCCACTACTCTTCTATGGTATATTTGGTGGGAAAGGAATAATGCTAAGCATTGTGATATCCTTATGAATTTTCATCACATTATTACTAGAGCCAAATGTAAAATTATGTCTCTTCATAAAGTTGATCTCCTTACTTCCTCTAGTTTCAAAGGATATAAATATATGGCCTTTAACTTTGGAATTAATCTTCCTTCTTCTGGTATTGAGCCTACCCATAAGATTATATACTGGAGGAAGTCGAATTTTCATGTCACTAAGGTTAACACTAATGGTTCAATTTCTAATGGTTTTTATGGTTGTGAGGGGATTTTAAGATATTATAGTGGACAAGTGATCTATGTTTTTGTTGCTCCCCTACAACCCTGCTCTATTTTTTGCTGAGCTTAATGGTTTGCACCATGGGATTTTTGTTTTCCTCCAGAAAGGATTTCAAAAATTTTGGTTTGAAGTTGATGCTCTCCCTCTTCTTGAATTATTAAATTCGGAAGCTTATGGCAATGCTGAAATGTTTTATTTACTTAATCATATGAGGAGACTTCTTGCCAACCTAGATTCTCATATTTCTCATATCTACCGAGAAGGTAACTCCTGTGCCGACTTTCTTGCTAATTGGGGAGCAAAGTCCTCCTCTTTGAATCTGTTCTCCAATGATGATCTCCCTTCCCTCTTAAGGGGGCTTGTGAGTCGTGATAAAATTGGATTGCCTTATATTATAAGTTCTTAGCAATGCCTTCTATTTTCCACGAGGAGATTTAGGATCCATAACTTATTTTATTCCAGGATGTTTCACCTTTTATGGATGGAATGGGACTAATCTTCTTTTCTATGCTTGTTTGTTATTTTCTTCACTCTTTTTTGGTGCTCCTTATCTTCAGGTCAGCCGATGGATGCTGTTGTTAGCTGTGGCTTGCTTGTGCCTCTAGGCTAGCTGGGTTTATGCTATTATTTCTAATTCCTTCTCTATGCTTTTTGGCATTATGATGCATATCCCTGCACCTATTTTCTGGATATCTTGTAATGGTGAATCTTACTTTTGTAACCCCAAATATGTGGGTTCTTTATTATCTAATTTTCCCTTAATGTATGGTGTTGCTTTGTGTCTAACTCGGTTGGTGCTTGCTCTTCTCCCAATCTATAGGTATTGGAGAGCTATTGTGGCTATTTTTTGAATATTTTTTTCTGTTTACTATTGGGTGGTTAACCTTGATATTGGAGCCTTTACGGTATATGTTAACATCTATTTTTGCTGATCTTGTTTGGCTTGCTAACTCTTTACTTGATATATAGCCATTTACCATTGTTAGTTTCATGACTCTTACCTTCGCTCTATTCTGCAATGATTCTGCCCTTACTGCCCACTGTCGGTTTCAACTTTCTGATTGTTTTTTTTCTGGCTATTCGCTAAATGGTTTTTTTTGGGTTCTGATTTTCAACAGGCTACCTAATGTGGTTGGATTCTGCCTGGACTTATGGTCTATTCATTGCCATCTGGTCATCCTTATTAATTGTGCCTTTGTTGTATGGCAATATCCACTATTTCACTCTATTCTTATTTCTTTTAAAACTGCAAATATATTGTTGTATCATGTTATCAATATGGTGGATGATACCATATGTATTGCTTACTCTGTTGGGATTTCCTCACTATGGGGTGATCTCTGGGTAGGGTTGTTGTGGTTGTGCATTCTGATATTATGTTGCCACTATTTGGTTGTTCTTAACTTAAAAGAGAATGGTGTCATCCCTTTACCACTCTGACTTATGTTGCCTTCTCTCCCATGTGTATGTGGTCATGCCTTGGTAAGAAAGTAACTCTGGTTGGTGTTGTTCTCTGTTTTGGCGTGTTGTTGACTATAGTTTCTGCTATTATGTTGACATTGACTGATGTTTATTATCTTAGAATGGAGTGGTGTCATCCCTTTTCCATTCGGATTTGTGGTGACTTCTCCTCCATAGTGTTTGTGGCTATGCTTTGGTATGCAGGTATTAAATTTTTAGGGATTTTTTTATTATGACAATATCATAGGCATCAGATTTTTGATCTATGGCTAAGATTTAAACACTACTAGACTCTACACATATATAAGCCTTTCCTCACGTTGCACAAACCCTAACACGTTGTCTCAGACTCTCGATCGATTTAGCTTTATTTGCCCTAATCCTCTAAGTCCGTCACTTTCTACTCTTCTGGCATTCTAGGACTGAGAGTTGTGAGTCTTGTGAGTTGCAATGCTATTATCTATAGCAAGATTTGAACCTTCGAACATGATTTTTGGATGTCTACGGTTTGGTATCAACCATTATCTTCTTATTTTTATTAGACTTCCACTTCTGACTCGGTCGACTTTGCATGTAGCATCATTCTCTTCTCCCTTCTCCATCATAAAGTTATAATCTATAGATTTATGTTTAATTTGTAGCTTTTTTTTTTATCTGTGAAGTAATTAATATGTGGTTTACTTCAGTTTCCAATAGATTTCTTATAATCTATAGACTTATAATAATCATGCATACTTTTTTCTCATGATCTAAAGATTTCTATAGATTCTCTTCACCCTTCTCTCCGCAACTGGTGATTACGTCAGTTTCCTGATAAAAGCATAAATGCTGTTAAAGCTTCTAGGGTTTATGGCTTTGGTGTTTGATTTATAGTTGGCAGTGTACATCTAGATGTTGATTTGTTTATTGTGTTCGGCCAAGCTTTTCAAAAATTCAATACTTCTACAGTTTATGGGTTTTGCTATTTGATTTGTAAATTTAAAATGTGAGAAATATAGCTTGATGCTTTTATTATATAATGTTACCTTATGGCATTGAAATGCTTGATGTGCTTATTCACTGTAGGCTTCTCGAATTTTCATTACTTCTACGGTTTGAGGGTTTTGTTGTTTGATTTGTAGATTGAAACTGTGAGAAACATAGCTTGATGACTTTATTATATATTGTTATCTCATGGTAATGAAATGCTTGATGTGCTTATTCCCTGTAGGATACTCAAAGGCTCTGTTTTATGTAAATGCTTGTGAATCTCCATAGAAGGTTTTTGAAATTTCTTTACTTCTAGAGCTTGTGGATTTTGGTGTTTAATATGTAGATGAAGATATTAAAAAAGGGCATGATGTCTTTAGTATCTTTCTCCACCTTATGCTATTGAGATACTTGATGCTTTATTTTCAAGCTTTTGAAATTATTGTGAAAGCAAGTTGATTTAGGGCAACATATAGTGTTGTAAATTCTTAATTTATGTTCAATTTTATTTATTTATTATTTAATGACATGATGCCCTTTTATCATCTTCGTGTTATGATGGTATCATGGTGACAGATTGCTTGTGTTATACTGAAGATCAACCATAGAATGCTTGCTGGTTTTAATTTGAAGAAAGTACTATGGTTTGTTAATTGTTTGGAGGGTCTTTTTGTGTAGTTTCATCATCAAAATTTGGTGTTTAGGGTTTACTATATATATATATATATTATGTTCGAGCCTTTAAGGGTTGCGGGCTTCATTGATTGGTCTTTTTGTATCAAACATCTTTTTTTTTTGTTGCTTCTTTCTTAAATGGATATGTCTTATTAAATTCTCACTTATTTCAAATCAGTCATACCATCACCATCTTACATTATCTATCTTCTCTAAGTTGTACACTTGTACATGCATATCCAGCATAAAACTAAGTGTAGTATTGATAAATTAAATAGCAAATAAAATAAAAACTATAGTAAAAAAATAATTGAAACAGATCCACCTAAACAATAGCCATCTTATCAAGCTAAGTTGCATCTCATATTATAAAAGGTTTAACATCATAACCTTTTAAAAATCATAACACTTAATGTTGTCATAAAGGTGTAGCTCGATTGCTATATAAATAGTATCAAATGATCCTCATGAATGAAGAATCTAGAGAGAACAGCAAGTAGTCATATTTCAAAATAATTGTAAGTAATTATTAGGTTGTATCATGGAGAATTTGATTTCTTTTCAATGAAGCAAGAACCTACCAATTTATAAAGTGACTAAAATTTGAAGGCATGGTGTGTATATATTCCTCCCTCACGGCTAAAAAAATAGGAGAAAACAATAAGTAGATTGATCTCAAAATAACAACAAAGGCAGCCAAAGAATATTAAGTAGTAAAACAAACTCACTAACATTGATGACTACTTTAATTCTTAAATGTGCTCAGTTTGGAATTTTATATCAATTATCAATGATCTTTATCGTAAACTTGATTTCTTAAATTCTTAAAAAAACCCATAAATCTAAGTTATTGACAAAACTAAGTGTAGTATTGATAAAGTAAAGACCAAAAAAAATAAAATAACAAATAAAATGAAAAGCAGTAAAAAACTAACTTATTCAACAATATTTTGAACATCTTTGAAAAAGTTCTCAATTCAATTTCTCATATCTTCTCAATTTTATATTAATAAGGTGTCAACTATTAATACCATTGTTGGTAGTTAGGGAGGTTGTTTTCTAAATCTCTCCACATTTAATTCTATTTTACTTTGCTGGAAACAAGAAAGTGTTGACCTCCATAAGTGTGCCACAAATCAAAACAAGCCAACAAATCGAATTCGACGGACTTCGGAAGTGACAGTGCGCAAATCGGGGTTCAAAATGCAATGGATGTCACCGAAAATGGTCTAAACAACCTTTGATCGATGAACGGATTTCGCCATCATGTTCAGAACGTCAAAATTGATTAGAATATAGATATTGTAAAATCTAACGATCAATCGATTAAGCGCTCGAGTTATCAACATGCTTGCACGTATATCGAAGTCAGGAGGCATCGATGCAAGCCGAATGAACTCTGTTTGTGAAATTGATCATGTCATTAGCTTCGAAACATCAAAATCTATCAAATGAGACTGTCCGCGCTCAATTTGAACGAGTCTGTGCATATGTCGAATGATTTGAAGTGTTGTCACGTAAATCAGGGTTGAAATACACTAGACGTCACCGAAATCAACTCAAATGACCTCTGATCGATGAATAGACTTCTTCATCGCATTTAGAACCTTGAAATTAGTCAGAACATAAATATTGCACGACTTGATGATCGGACTCAGTCATCGCATGCATGCACATATGCATAGGGGAAGAGTGTAGAAAAGCGGCCTTCGTTCACAAATTGATCACTCATTGGCTTGGCGAAATCTATCAAATATGACTATTCTCAATTGAATAAGTCAGTATCAATCGAAAGCGTGATGAAACACATTTGAAATTGACTCAGTTTCTGCAGGCAAAACTTCGATCGCAAGCGGGATCATCGCGTTCAGAACAATGGAATTACCCTAAATTAATATATATTTTGACTATGTGCATTTATCGGTGCGAAACCATATTAAAATCATTTAACTTAATTTAAAATTAATTAAAAAATTCTCAAATTGCCCCTCAGTCAACAACCTTTCCCTCCCATTTCAACTTCCTCCTCATTCCCTCCCACACTCTCTCATTCTCCCATATTCTGAAAAAATCCTCACCCACTCCTGTTCTTTCTCTCCACGACATCCTCTTCTTCTCTGTGGAAAAGGTAAAAAACCCACTTTCCTCTCTCTCTCCCGTTGGCTGAACAAAAAAAAAAAGATAATACATTTTCCGCCGTGCAATTGTCCCCATGAAGCTCTGCGACCAAAATCCCTCCGGTGCGAGCCGTGGCTGATCTGTCGCTATGATCTGCCCTCCCGGCCTGATCTTCCGCTATGGCCAATTCGCACGCTCCGGCCAAATTCGCGCAAGCACCCCGCGCGATCCCTCCGACGCGACCCGTGAAATCGACCCGCAAAGCTCCTCCGCTGCCGCGTCCCGCGTCCACCGTGACCCGTTCCCGCTCAGGTCAAATGCGCCTTCCCGCGGCCAGCATTACCACCGCTGTCCCGCAACCCGTCAGCCGCTCGCGACCGACCCGCCGCCGCAGGCCGCCCGCTGATCCGCAACCCGCCAGACCACGGCCCGCCGGCCCTCTGCGCCACTCCTCCGCCTTGACTTTGACGACCCGCGGCCAGCCTTCGTTCGCGGCAACCCTGGCCCAACCCGCACTCGTCCGCGACCTGGGGCTGTGACCCGCTCCGCGGCCCGTGTTTCTCCGCATCGCCATCTCTTCGACCGGACCCAGGCCCTTCTCCGTCCACGGCCCGTGACGCGCGGCCCGCTACCGCCCCGCCACAGCAGCCCAGCCCGCGCCCGTCGGACCGTCCCGCTGCCGGCCCGCAAAATTGCAGCCCAGCCAGCATCCAACCCACGCATCCCACTAACTCCTTTCCTCATTGCGCCGCCGTCGGGTAGAAAATAGTCGATGGCCGAATTCTTTTTTTCGACTTGATTGTATTCTTTGCTTTAGCATCCACTTCCATTCGCCCGTCGGGGAAGAATATCGTCGATAGATGAATTCTTGCGTCCGTATTCTGCTTAGCCGTACCCTTTGCTACAGCCGTCAAAAAGAAGAATGTGGTTAGTGGCAATTCTTCGATTTTCGTCCACCCCACTTATTTGATCACATACCACACCCGTATTGCCTTAGCAACTGCGATTAGAAATATTTCGAATATGTGAGTTTTGTGAATGTGAATATATATATGCTTGTGTTTCTTTGAAGGTTTGAAGACCTCGTTGTGCTCGAGATGGGCGCGACGGGATGAAAAATATCTTTGTGGTGTCATGAACCTTCATATCTTAGTAAGGCGTCTGCAGTGGCCAGTTAAGATGTCGCTCCCAGAAATCTTTGCCATTTTGTCCAATTTCTAGACTTAGAAAAAAAGAGAGGATAATTATATATTGTATTGTATGTATTCTTGTAGATTTGAAGATCTCGTTGGGCTCGGTGGGGCGGGGAGGGATGAGATAATAAAAAGAGTAGGCTGTGGTGTCGCAAGACACTCTCTTCTAGAGGCGTCGAACAAGCCAAAACACCCCGATCGACCCTCTACACGGATGATGGAGGCTATGTCCAAATCTTTTACTTAGAAAAAGGGAGGGTAAAATGACCGACTTAGGGTAAGTAGAGATGCTAATTATTCTAAATTAAAAGCATCAAATAAGAAAAAGGGGGAGCCTTTAAAGCAAATTTTGACAAGAATAGAATATTAATTTAAAATATAAGTGAAATTTGGGGGAGGTTAATATTAAACTCATAAACTTTGCGGGGTTCTAATGCCAAATTCATAACAAACTTGAAATAAACTTAAAATCTAAGGAGGAATTCAATTTGGGTTTAATAACTCTTATATGAATGCGGAGATGATTACTATGCTAGCTAATATGCATAAGTGGAGCTAAAGCAATAAACACTGAAATCGACATAATTTATCAAATTTGATGTAAATTGAGCATAATCAAGTTGGGAAAATTATAAAAACTCAACAAGTTAACTAAGTGTATGGTATGCTAAACTACATCTAAAGACTTCTTCGATGCAACCCTTTGTACAAGAAGACAGAATGCGATACTAAATCCAAATCTATAAAAAATAAAGAATTTCATTCTAATTATGATTTAAAAATCAATGAAATCATTAATTAGGTGAAATACTTTTAAACACGCATGGATTCACTAAACAATGTTTAAATTCAAATTAAGATGTTTGGGTTGTTTCATTAGTCTTATGGGTTAGGGTTAATAAAACCTAAAAATAATAAGAGCTTCAAATCTGAATATATGAGCGGTTCTGTAATATTAGATCTAATCCTCACATTGGCAAAAGAGTTGACATGATCTAAAGCTCTTAAACATATTCAAATTAATCTATTTTTCTGATCAAATTAAGTAACAATCTCATAATTCAAAAATAAACACTACATAAAGTCTTAAATACACCCGCATGGGCCTCGACACTATGCTGAATGCTTAAATTCAAGTGTCGAGGATCTTTTGCGTGGTTGCTTCCCGGTTTAGTCTTAGGAGTGAGTTAACAAAACCTAAAACTTATAATAAGAGGTTCAAATCAGTGAAATATATGAGAAGTTGATTCTGTCAGGTGATAGTAGATCTAATCCTCTATTAATAGCTAAACAGAGTTGACATGATCTAAACCTCTTAAATATATTCAAATGTGATTCTATTTTAAAATCTAATTAACTCAAATTGAGTGTAAATCTAAAAAAAAATTGTCTAAATGAAATTATATCATTAAAAGCTTAAAGCAAAACCCAATCTATCCATCTTCCGTAACTGTTTGTTAGGGGTGACAAATTAAGAAAACTTTAGCTCACAAAGGAGCTAATGTCAAATCAAGTATTATGCTATGTTCACCCTCAATTAATCTCTTTCCAGTAAGGATGTGACCCGTGTCTTCTGAACTGCGTGGCTTGGCCAGTAGGCTCCATAGATGATGTAGTTATGACTAGAGTTCTCTGATCGAGTGGTTTGGCCAATCCGACTCCATTATATTATGATCACGACCGTAGTCTGTATGCTCCCCAATGGATCTACCCTTTGAATTGTGAATCATAGGGTATACTTGATAGGAAAACCCTCTGTCTAAGGTGGACTTAAGATTATCTCCTTAGACAAACCCAGTCTACAAGGATTTCTTGGATGGCGTAATCCATGTGTTCTTGATGGATCCTTACGTCGGTTGGGTCCTCCTCATTAAGTAGACTAGGGACCACGATTGCCCGGGATGACAGAACCATGGAATCTAGATCGGGCGCATCATCATCCCTACAACCATCCGGTTTAAGTTAAAATGATAAATTTTATATCTTAAACTCTAAAACTCCACATGTTGCTACTACACTGTGCATTTTGCAATCTAACGACTACCCTTAATCGAAAGTTCTCTCTTACTTATTGGGAGGGGTAATTAACTATAGGGGGTTGCGCCTATAAGAAACTTGGAACCAGATCTAAAGTTCTCACCAAATGAGGATGAAATCTCTGGGTAGTGTCTTATCTACTATCTCATCACCTTAAAATTAACAGACACTTTAAAACTCTCTTCCTTCAAAGGTTGGTGGTAAATTTTCGGAGCCCATAGATTTCTGGCTACTCTACTGGGGACATGAGTCTCTTTCCATCTTTAGCTAGTCATATATATGTCATAGTAATAATAAAAATTTTGAAAATTCAAAATAACAAAATGATGATTTAAATGTGTAACAAATTCTATATGAGCCTCTATGTAGAATGAATCATTCCATAGAGTGTATCTTTATTACACCATTATTGGTTATGTAGTACCTCTGCATCTTGAAAGTATGTGATGAAATAATAATTGCTAATTACTAATCCCCATCTTTCACTTTTATAGAAATGGATCTACAAAGCACTCCTTTCACCGTTTAGCTAGGATGTGTGCAACATCTCCAACGCCCATCACTGGAGATGTCGGCTACCATCAATTTGGTAGCTTGAATTTCCGACTATCGTAAACTCACAATACCCACATGGTACATTATTAGGAGGCCATCTTTGGAAGGCCTCAAGTTATTGAAACTCCTACTAGCTAAGTGTGCCTACCAATTCAACAGCCAACTGCTATTAAGAAGTCCTCCCAATAGAGAACTTTAATTTTTAAGAGGCTAGGTCAATCTAAAGCTCCTGTGATGACAATAATCGTAAAGGGACAAACTGTATCTTTAATTCCTCATGGTACAGTTGTTGTGCCTACTGAATCTCTGGTACTTGGAAAGCATGATCATGAAGCTTCCTCATCAGGAAGCAAATTAACCAGAAGACAGAGAAGAAGGAGAAAGCCTGAGGGAGGCTCGATCCTCTTTGAATGACCTACTGAGCGCAATCTTTGCCACCGAGTATTCCCATCCATAATAACTTTGACAATCTAAAGTGGGTAAAAAAGAATAGCTCTACGGGCGAAATAAAGGAGACAGCCTGAAACATTATCTGCTAGGAAACAAAAGTTCTCAGTAGTAGCAGACGAGGCTAATGAAAAGAAGATTTGAGCTGTGGTGAGGGAAAATCAAGCTCCACCAAGAAAGTTGTCATCTCTTCTCGTGGCGGCCAGTGATCTCAATACACTTGCATGGTGAGCATCGAGTGACACTTGGACCTCATGTCCAAGAATCCACCGAAGGTCCCATGAAAGGTAAATAGATATGGAGGCCCATAATGAAACTTTGAGTAATAGAAGGTGTGACATCGATACATATACCAATCCGCCTTAAAATCAACTCATCAATGGATACCCAAAAAAAAGGGATATCAATGATGAAAGATATGATGGTGACACACGGAGAATCCTAGGGATCCATCAGTTCACTCTACAAGAGAAGGTTGACGTTGATTGTGGTTCTTTAATAGAAGAGGTGGTCATTCCGTACATTGAACCAGAGATCCACTAGAGACGTCGATCAGGTGTGCAGGAAGAAAATAATGAAGAAGATTCTATGGAAATAGAAGCCATCTATATGGTCAGAGATATAGATGAACTCTCTGATCAGCACCATCAATATCAACATGAACTCAGGAAACCTGAACCTGAATTTGACTCTTATGAAGAAGATTCTTCACAAAAATAAATAGAGGACGGATCTTCAATCTTTGCTGAAGATGAAGAAGAAGAAGATCAGAATGAGAAAGAGATTATGGGTGTTGAGGTTGTCTATATGGTTGAACCAGGAAATGATCACTGGTACGCTATAATCGTCATCGTACAACAGCAATTTGTCTCTGCAAATGCACAAGGAGAAATATAGTCAAGTTCTCTTCCTAAAAATGAACAAAGAGCAGAACAACTACAAGAAATAGAAGAAGAAGAAGAGCACATCTTGATTGGCCCATAGAGCAAAGAAAAAGGCGTCAAATGGAGGTCAAAGATAAGGAAATTGCATAGCTTGGTACCAAAATGAATGTTATGATGGTACAAATAAACATCATGATGGAGATGTTACAGAAGAGTATTATATCAAGTGCAACACCTATTTTGTCTGATAATCAATAGACAACTAATAATACAACTTTTATACCACCAACAACTGTGGTACCTCAAGCTCTAATAGCACATGCCATACATGAAGCGAGGGATGAAGTTAACCAAACACCTCTCCAGTTGACAATTCAAAATTTGGCTAGCACACCGGGAACTATAACATCTGCCCAATTAGAAATAATAATCAATGAAAAGATAAAAAGCATAGCCTCAGGCAATGAAAATGGTGAGTAAGTTAACCAGAATATGACCAAGTGTCATTCGAAAGGTTACTCGTGAAAAAATGCTTTCAGTGGACTTGGTAATCCAAAGTAACATCTGACCCAATTTAAGGCTACTTGTGGTAACATAGAAGGGAATGATGCACTGCCTTTTCGCCAGTTCGCTAGTAGCCTCACCTCAACTGCTTTTGAATGGTATGCAAAATTTCCAAATGATTCAGTTAAAACCTTTGTTGAATTAGAAACTATATTCATGAAAAGTTCATCAGTGCAACCGAGAAAATCACAATCGCTGACCTTGCCTTGTTGAAAAGAAGGAAAGATGAGTCAGTGATAAAATTTATAAGTCATTGGCGCAATCTAAGTATGAAGTGCGAGCAACAATTGGAAGAAGAGCATGTGATCCAGTTGCTAATGGGGAATATGGATGATAAAATTGCACCATTTTTATGCATGACGTCAATTACAAAATTCCAGGACTTGCTCGATAGGGTGGCAAAATTTGAAAAGTTGAATACGCCTAAGGAATTATGTAGATAAAGCAAGAGAAACAAACCGGACTTAAGAAGAAAGAAAGTCATCTTTATATAACTCAAATGATGAAAAGCGTGATATACAACGTGGATAAAGGAAAGCGGATGTATAATGATGATAAGGGTAAAATTATTCTAATCCACCAAAATTGGTATTAGGAGGTAATGACAAACCTCGGACTTTTCCAAGTGGTGGGGAGCGTCCAAAACAAGCCACAAGAGATGATGAGCGAATGCGACCATCTCGTAAAGAAAAAATGATCAAGGAATATCCCTTTAGAAGGGACAGTGTGGCTAAATTATTTGGCGCGTCAAAGTTGGTTCTGATTACCAGAAATCAAAAGGCACGAAGAAGTCAAGTCAATAATCCAAACCCGTCCTATCATCGAATAATTAGTCACCTATTGAAGGCTGTTATGTCTTCAAAGATGAAAGGAAGTATCAAGATGAATTTACACTCGATGTGTTTCAATCTTAAAAGAGAGTCTACGAGGATGATTACGTCCTCTTCTGTATCATCCAGCAAAGGCGTAGAAGGAGGAATCAGCTCATACTGAAGAATGACAAACAGTAGTTTCCAAGAAGAGCGTGAAGATGTTAAAGCAATTAAAAGACATCCCAAGGGTTAAGTGGAAATCACCACTTGAACCTATATTGAATTTAAGAGAGATTCCTAAACCAAGTATTTGGGCTCCCGACTCGATAAAGACTTCATCACCATAAGAAGCAGTCTACCAAACGCAAGCCCAACAAAGAAGCTGGCTAAGAAAAAGAAGATCAAGAAGAGAACTACAACTCAAAAGATCATCAACAATCTAGAGGAGTATCACCGGCTAGAAAGAAAGCCATTTAGGCTTGCAGACTTCATGCCTAAACTTCACATTGCTGAATCAGATGAAGAAGATAATGGTGAGTCTTATCCAGTAGAGACATGCCGAATCATCTGTGTGATGTCAGATATTCTTCAACATCGGTTACTCCGAGATGACAAGGGTGGTCAGACAAACTCCACCAACCCATCAAAATTTTTATCAGGAAAGCAAGAAGAGTCTAAGGAGATAGTGTCTTAATTTTGTTTAATGACTCAACAAGATAATAACAGTTCAGATGAAGATCTATGTTTTCTTGACAGAGAAGAGTCAAACTCATCAATATCATCATGTATGAAAAGTATGACATTGAAAAATGAGTCTAACCCTTTCGGCCAATCTTCCAGAATAAGAGGGAAGTTTGAAGAAACTGCCTCTTCAGATGAATCTGAGTGAAACAAAGTTGTTCAAGTTCAGTTGAGAAGTGGTAAAGTCTTACCACCTTCATCAAAGAAGGAAAAGGTAAATAAAGATAAAGGCAAGCAAATTGAAGTCAACGAGGATATTATTCCTAGAAATTCTTGAGCAGAGCCTAAATCAAGTGAGAAGATAGATTATAATATTCTATTACATCTGAGAAAGATCCCTGCACAACTAAGTGTGTGCGAGGCTCTCTTGAAGTCAAAAGACCTCTGAGAAACTTTGATACAGGCTCTCAAATATCTGCAAGGTTATGAAGCTTACTTTGCTGAGAAATGCATGACCGAAGCATTGCAAACTCAAGATCTCCCAGTAATCACATTTTCTGAGGAAGACCTTATGTTGGGAACAACATCATAATCGTCCTCTTTATATTACTACAGAGAGTGATGGCATCTCGATTAGCTGAATATTGATTGATCCAGGTTCTTCTATCAATCTTATGAGTCTAAAAGTATTGAGAGGATTATCACTCAATATCCAACATCTTGGGAGAGATAAATTAATGGTTCATGGATTCAATGAAAAAGGGCAGAAAACTCTGGATTCTTTTATTCTCCCGCTCAAGTTCAAGGATTTATATATAGAAGCCAAGTTTTATGTAATCGATGTCGATACATCATTTAGAGCTCTCTTAGGTCAGCCGTGGCTGCATGAGTATGACATAATCCCATCAACTATGCATCAATGTGTGAAATATCTGAAAGATGAAGAAGAATTCAGAATTCCTGGTAACCTACAACCATTCTCTATCAATGAAGTAAAAATCTATGAAGATGCAAAGTACTTCATCCTCAAAAAGCCTAAGCCAACAAATCCTCTTGAAGTGATAGCATCCACTTCAGGAACTAAAGAGCAATTTCATAAAATAAAAGAGCAGAAGCAAGGAGGAAGAAAGAAGTTAATGCTGACTCTCCCTAAAACACTTGATTCTGCACCTACATTAAGAAAAATAAGTTCCTCATTTTGGGAGTGACACAGAAGAAGAAGAAGATATTCCTGTCAAACCTAAGGGAACTTTTAAGCTCTCAAGAAAAGCAGAGTATGAAATAAGTGATTCTGATTCAGACTATGATTTTGAATCTACTTATGGAAATAGAGTTCAGATGGCTGCATCAAGGAGGATAGCTCACTTGGCAGTGTCAGATGACTCACTCAAAATTATACCCATCCCTCAGCAGTGCTTCAAAGAAATCACACCATTGGAGGTGCATAATATTGAAGAATTGATAACATTCTATATGCCACCGTTGAGTGAGAGTGGCGAAACAGGAACTCTATTTTACAAATCTGAACAGTCTCAGCCTCAAGATTTTGAACAACCTGCTCAACATGAAAGTTCTGAGGAGATGGCACCAACAAGAATACCTATATATTATCTGTAGAAATTACGAAGAATGATGTATAAGCTTGGAGTTCATATGGAAACTACTAAATATAGGACTCAAGTCTTTAACAAGATGGGGAGCCAAAGAAGTCCTCAAGCATCGTGAAGAAGTGACAAGTTTATCATTAAAGGTCTTGGGTTCATCCGCAAATCTCATCAAGATAGAGCCTATTATAATATAATAGAGGTTGAGATAGAAACTCGTAGTGATGAAGAAGATGATTCCCATGAAATTCTTTCTAAAATGAAGAAGAAGTGGAAGCCAAGCCCGCACCTGAAGAGCTTGAAGATGGTAGACAAATAGCTACTATGGATGAACTTAAAGAAGTCAACCTAGGAGCTGAGGATGATCCCCGTCCAACTTCTGTCAGTGCCCTTCTACCTGATGGGAAAGTTAAAGAGCTGAAAATGCAACTTTGTAAATTCAGGGATTGCTTTGCTTGGATATATTCTGAAATGCCAGGCTTATCCCCAGATGTAGCAGTTCATAAACTAGCTATCAAACCAGATGCAGTGCTTGTTAAGCAAGCTCCTAGGCGAATGAGGTTGGAGATTGAAGAACAGGTGATTGCAGAAACTAAGAAGCTAATCGAAGCAAGTTTCATCCGAGAGGAGAAATATGCAGATTGGATAGCCAACATTGTCCCAGTTAGAAAGAAGAATGGTCAAATTCATCTCTGCATTGACTTCCGGGACCTAAATAAAGCGTGCCCAAAAGATGACTTTCCGCTTCTAATATCAGAATTATTAGTGGACAACACTTCCAACTATGACATGTTCTTATTTATGGACGAATCGTCAGGATATAACCAAATCAAAATGGCACATGAGGATGAAAAATATACATCATTCAGGACACCAATTGGCATATATTGCTACACTGTCATGCCCTTTGGCTTAAAAAATGCTGGAGCTACATACCAAAGAGCCATGACACGTATTTTTGATAAGTTGATTCATCAAAAGGTGAAATGCTATGTCGATGATTTGGTGGTGAAGAGACTAAATCGTGAAAACCACTTCGAAGACTTGAGAATTGTACTAGAGAGAATCAAAAAATATGATCTCAAGATGAACCCTCTAAAATGTGCATTCGGGGTATCCTCCAAAAAATTTCTGGGGTACATTGTACGACACATAAGTTTTGAAGTTGATCCTGCTAAAATCAAGAAAATTATGGAGATGCCTCCACCGAAGAGTTTGTGTCAGCTCTGTTCTTTACAAGGACAGCTCACATTCATCCGTCGATTCATATCAAATCTATAAAGATGTTATCAACCATTTGTAAGGTTGACAAAGAAGGATGCTCCATTCAAATGGGATAATGAGCGCCAAGAAGTCTTCAATAACATTAAAACTTACCTGTTAAGTCCATCGATCCTTGCAGTGCCTACTCTTGGGAAGCCTCTCATTCTATACACAGCTGCATTAGAGGAGTCCCTTGGAGCATTATTGGCACAACACAATGAATAAGGCAAAGAGAATGCTCTTTATTATATCAGTCGGAGGATTGGGCGAGTGAGATACTCTCAGATAGAAGCAGCTTTAGCATTGATCTTTGCGGTCAAAAGCTTCATCATTATATGTTATCTCACAAGATTACACTCATCTCAAGGATCGATCCGCTGAAGTACTTGATGACAAGACTAGCATTGCAGGCCGCTTGGCAAGATGGGCAATATTGCTTTTGCAATTTAATATCACATATGTTCTGTAGAAAGCAGTGAAAAGACAAGTCTTAGCAGATTTTCTAGCTGCACATCCTATCCCTATGGACTCTTCTCTTAATGATGATTTACCTGATGAGCAAATTATGCTCATTCATGAAAGAGAAAAATCATAAATTTGGAAAATGTACTTTTATGGAGCCTCATCGATCAAACAAGTCCAATCTCTAAATTTTCCAAGAGCAAGAGCAGGGATTGGCATCATCTTCATAACATCAGAAGGAGGGATAATGAGATGATCATATGGATTGATCGAGCCAAGAACTAATAATGAAGTTGAATATTGGCAGGTCTGGAAGAAGTTATTTTCATAGACATTCAGAACTTGCATATTTTTAACGATTCTCAGCTTATTATAAATCAAGTACTTGGCATCTATAGGATCAACAAGCTTGAGTTAGCTTTATATCACAAGCGAGTTCTCAAGCTTATGAAGTAGATACCAAATATCACACTAACTTGAGTCTCTCGATCCGAGAATAGAAAAGCCGACTGCTTAACAAAATTAGTTAAGGAAATGACAAGTATGAATGGTGATTATGTCATGATCGGTATATTTAATTGACGAGTTCTAGAATTGATAAAGTATCAATCCCCGTGGGTAGAGGGATTTCTAGATTTGACCTAGTAGGATGCGACTCAGGTTGCTCCTCATACTCCCCAAAATTAGTAAGAAGTTGTATTAAGAAGAGCCAAGAATGACATTACCTCAAAAAGCAGTGTGAAGCCTTGTTGTAGAAGAGTCATGTGATTAGAGGCAACCCTTTATCGAATACTTTAAAGAAGATAGATTACCGAGTAATAAATCACTGTCAGCTCAAATTGAAAAGAGAATGCTACGCTATGCTTTCATTAGTGATACTTTATATCGTAGATCCTTTGAAAAAATGTGGCTATAATGTCTAGATGTAGATGAAGCTAGCAAAGTGATGATTGAAGTCCATGAAAGACTTTGTGGTGCACATCAGTCAGGTCCCAAGATGGCAGTAAAAATTAAAAGGATGGGTTATTATTGGCCGTCTATGGTGAGAGACTGTATTAATCATGCTAAGAAGTGTCATGAGTGTCAAGTACATGTCAATCTCATCCATCAACCTCCAAATCCCTTACACCCAACAATAGCATCCTGGCCATTCGAATGTTGGGGTACGGACATAATTGGACCAATTGATCGTCATTTGGACATCGCCCATCCTAGCGGCGATTATTTCTCTAAGTGGGCTGAAGCTACTCCATTTAAAGAAGTTACTAATGACCGAGTGATCAACTTCTTCACGTATAATGTAGTCTACAGATTTGGAGTACCACGTCGAATAATTTCTGATAATGGCACAGCTTTTAAAAGTACAAAGATTTATAGATTCGTCGATCGACACAAAATTGATTGGCGATATTCTTCAATTTATAATCCAAGAGTAAATGGTTTGGCAGAGGCTTTCAACAAGACATTAATCAAGCTACTCAAGAAGATTCTCACTAAAAATAAAAGAGAATGACATACCAAGCTAGTAGAGGCTCTATGGGCATATCGAACTACCTACAAGATTCATAAAAACTCCCTATTCATTGGTATTTGGGCTGAGCGGTTCTTCCACTTGAAGTTGAGTTTCTTTAGTAGCATCAATCTAATCTAGCGAAGATCAAATGCTCATCTGAGAATGGAGGAAATCGACGCACTTGATGAAGTTAGATTACAAGCTCATCAAAATCTAGAAGTCTATCGAACTAAGATGTCTAGAGCTTTTGACCATACGGTGCGGCCTCGAACATTCCAAAAAGAGGAATTGGTCCTGGTGCTGAGAAGACCAATTATTCCTAATCAAAAATTTGGTAGCAAATTCGAGCCTAACTGGGAAGACCCTTTTGTCATTGAAAAAGTATACCAAGGAGGGGCATACCAACTTGTCAACCTAAAGGGTGAAAGACCAATGTCGTCAATTAATGGGCGATTCTTGAAAAAAATACTATACTTGATGATCACATTCCGAAGGTACAATAGAAATCCCCCTATAAGATAGGGAAAATTTTTTTTAGTATATTCATTTAGGTTGACATCATGCTTCATGCCGAGATCCCTAAATAAATATACTCCATATGAATGACTCTTCCATGAAAATTCCCCTGTCAGAGGGCATTTATAGAATTTTTATATATACAAAGGAAATCAATGTTGTATGTTAAAAGCTCCTTTAGAGTACATCAATTCAAATATGGATGTATTTGCATATTTTCAACTTGAAAATTATCCTACATGTAATTTAGAATCCCCCCTGCAAGACAGGAGGCATTTTTTTAGTTTATATTAAATTTATTTGAGTTGACATCGTGTCATAAGATGAGATTCTCAAATATATTCTTATTCAGGTTGACATCGAGCTTTATGCCGAAATCCCTGAATATATTCATAATTGTTACTGTTAAGTTGCAGAGTTTTGTAGGAACAAAAAGAATATATTTTTACACATGAAAGGACAACCCCAAATGTCAAGAAATTTATCTCTCAGGTTTGCCAAATTCTGGAGATCAAGTCAAAAGAACTCCCCATTTTGGCAGCTTCAATCAATTAAGTTGGAGAAACATCAACCTCTACATCCTAAAGTCTAAGACACGGATGAGTTATAAAGGTCGAACACAACAAGCCCACAAATGGTCGAGGGACGCGCTCTCTTCGACAAGCCAAGAAAAGGCGGTGAAAGAGGGTTAAATGACAAAAAACCAAAACTTCAACTTAAGTCGAAGGCTTGAGTAGGTTCTAAAGGTCGAACTCAACAAGCCCAAATATGGCCTAGTTGCTGACGCTCTCCTCACTCAACAAGCTGCAAGAAAAGGCCGTAGTGAAAGAGCCCCTTGCTCATCAGTCCAATGACGATAGCTGTTCAATCTCAAACCAGATCCATCTTTGTGATTACAAGCAACTAGGATCTAAGAGACCTTTCTACTTGATTGATAGATCAAGGCAATCTGAGGAAACGCTCAATTCAGGGCTGCCTCAAATCAATCTTCATATTACCTGCAAGGTGATATTCCAATCTATTCTCAAATGATCTGATCAAGCTGAAAGCACAGATCAAAGCATACCTCCTCATCAAGTCTGTCAAAGCAGAAAGTATTGGACCGAGGAAGCAATTCCATAGTTCGTACAAAGTCGATGGCCGAACTAAAGAAATTTTGTGGTTGTTGTTGCTGTTGTTCTGACTAATAACTCAACATTGACCTATATAAGGCTGAAGGTTGGGTCATCTATGTACCCTTCAATCGTCAAGCAGCAAGGTTCATAGTGTACATACACTTCCTCACAAGTCCGTGTTGACAAATCAGGTCAATCATTCATCAAGTCCGTCAAGCTCAAAGTTAGGATAGAAGGAATTTCAAATCCGGTCAAGCACAGATAAACCGATTCCCTAGTGGAATTCACCAGTACAAGCAGACTAATTCCTCCATCAAACCCAATCAAGCATGAAGCTAGGGTCAGAGGAGACTCAAATCTGCAAGAACATAAAAGAAGGAGATCTTTAGCAAAGCCATTGATCAGATAGTAGATGGTGCAAGAACTCTTCTCAATCCGACAAGTCGATTCTGAAAAATCGGTCAAGCCCGTCATTTAGTATGTCCTAAATAAGGCAGCATACTAATGACAAATCCTGTCAAAGTTTCAAAAGCTACGGCAAGCGAAGCTGAATGATCCTAGCTCTATGGCCAGCCCAGATGGTCAACCAGTTTTAACAAACGTGACTCGCTCCATGCGCAAATCAAATTTGTTGGGGGGCATTTGTTGACCTCCATATGTGTGCCACAAATCAAAACAAGCCAATAAATCAAATTCGGACTTGAAGCAGCGGGTGTTCAAAATACCTTTGGGCGTCGCGAAAATGGTGAAAGCGACCTCCGATTGATGAACAAACTTTGTTATCGTGTTCAGAACGACGAAATTGATCAATATATATATATATATATATATATTGTAAAATCTAACGATCAATCGATTAAGCTCTCGAGTTGTCAACATATTTGCACGTATATCAAAGTCAGGAGGCATCGATGTAAGCCGAATGAACTCCGTTTGTGAAATTGATCATGTCATTAGCTTCAAAATGTCAAAATCTATCAAATGAGACTGTTTGCGCTCAATTCGAACGAGTCTGTGCAAATGTCGAATGATTTGAAGTGGTGTCATGCAAATTGGGGCTGAAATACACTAGACGTCACCGAAATCAACTCAGATGACCTCTGATCGATGAACGGACTTCGTCATCGCATTTAGAATGTCGAAATTAGCCAGAACATAAATATTGCATGACTTGATGATCAACCGATCGGCCTTCAGTCACGCTACGCGCTCGAGGTCGGGAGACGCAGAAGTCAGTCAAACGATCTCCGTTCACGAAATTGATCGCTCCATTGACTTTGAAATGCCGAAATATATCAAATATGACTATTCACACTCAATTCGGATAAGTCATTGCAAAATCGAAAAGCGTGATCGCATTCACGAAATTACCGATTTCTGAAACTGACAAAGGACGATTGTGAAGCGTAGTCAGCATTGACATGGAATTACCCTAAATTGATATATATATTGACTATGTGTATTTATCGGTACAAAACCCATATTAAAATCATTTAAATTAATTTAAAATTAATTTAAAAAGTTTCCAAATTGCCCCTCACACAACAACCTTTCCATCCCATTTTCAATTTTCTAAAAAATAAAATAAAAAATTAATTAATTAAAAATAAAAATAAAAAAAATAATCACTCCACCCTATTTTCACTCAACTTCCTCCTCATTCCCTTCCACACTCTCTCATTCTCCCATATTCTGAAAAAAATCCTCACACACTCCCGTTTTCTCTCTCCACGGCATTCTATTCTTCTATGCGGAAAAGGTCAAAAACCCACTTTCCTGTCTCTCTTTCTCCCGTCGGCTGAACAAAAAAAAAAAAAAAAAGAGAATACATTTTCCGTCGTGCAATTGTCCCTGCGTAGCCTCCGCCGGCGCAAAATCTCGCCGCATGCGCGAAATCCCTCGGCCCGATCTGTCGCTACGACCCGATCTGCCGCTCCGTGGCCCGATCTTCCGCTCCGGCCAAATTCGCGCGGCCCGCTCCGGCCAAATTCACGCGCAAGCTGCACCCGCGCGATCCCTCCGACCCGCGGCCCGTTAAATCGACCCGCAAGCCGCTCCGCCTCCACGCTGCCGCCTCCCGCGTCCGCCGTGACCCGTTCCCACTCTGGCCAAACCTGCGCCTTCCCGCGGCCCGCATCACCACCGCGCTGTCCAACCGACCGGTCGGCCCGCTCCGCGACCCGAGCCCGCCGCCACACCGACCCGAGCCCGCTGATCCCGTAACCCGCCGAACCCAGCCAGCTGGCCCGCTGGCCCGCACACTCCTCGCGAAACCGCCGTTCAACCCGTGCAAACCTGCGCTCCGACCCGAGGCCGTGACCCGCTGACCCAATCCCGCACACGTGACCCGCTGACCACCGGCCCGCTCCGCAGTGCGCGACCGCCGCACCGACCCGCGTCCAGCCGCGTGATCCGCGCTCAACCAACCCGTTAAGCCCGCTCCTGACCCGCGTGAACCCACTCAAACTGACGACCCGCGGCCCGCTGCCTCCGCACAACCCGAGGTCGTGACCCGCTCCGCAGCCCCGTGTTCCGCCGATCTGCTTCCACCAGACCCGCGACCCGCTGCTCGATCCCACGGCCCGTGACGCACGGCCCGCTGCCGCCCAGCCACAGCAGCCCAGCCACAGCCCTTCTGTCGGCCCGTCCCGCTGCCGGTCCGCAAAGCTGCAGCCCAGCCAGCATCCAACCCGCTGCGCGCGTCCCACCAGCCCGCAAATCCTTTCCTTTCCGCTGCGCCGCAAATCGGAGAAGAAAATCGTCAGTAGGCGAATTCTTCCTTCAACTTCCCGTCGATTCTTTGCACGTCCCCATTTGCCACGTCGGGAAGAATGTCGTCGGTCAATTCTTCCTTCGACTTCGGCGTCAGATTCTTTGCTTTAGTTCACTTCCACGCACCGCAAATCGGGAAGAATGTCGTCGATGGGAGAATTCTTCTTCGACTTACGGCGTCGCATTTACTTTGTCCCACTTTATTTGCCGAATCGGAAAGAATGTCATCAGTAGGCGAATTCTTCCTTCGACTTCCGGTGTCGCATTCTTTGCTTTAGCCGTCCCACTTCCGCTGCGCCGCAAATCGGGGAAGAATGTCATCAGTAGGCGAATTCTTCCTTCGATTTTCGGCGTCGCACCCCTTACCTTGCATTCCCAATCACATACCCTACCCTGTACCTTTGACCAGCACTATAGCGCGCCGCAAAATATTTCAGAATATGTGGTGATTTTGTGAATGTGAATATATATATATATATATATATATATATATCTCTTCACCTTCAGGCAGTAAAGGTTGTTAGATGTCGCTCCTCATAGGGGAAATGCTGTCGAAATTTTATCCAATTTTCAGACTTAGAAAAAAAAGGGGATAATTATATATTGCATTGTATGTATTCTTGCATATTTGAAGACCTCATTGTGCTCAGTAGGGCGTGACGGGATGAGATAATAAAAGAGTAAGGGCGTGTAAGACACCACTCACTATGTCATAATCTAAGCAAGCCAAAATACCCCGATCTTACACGCGGGGATGGCCCGGAAATTTTGTCAAATCTTTTACTTAGAAAAAGTGAGGGTAAAATGAGTGACTTAGGAAGTAGAGGAGGGCATAATTTTACTCTAAATTAAAAGCGTCAAATAAGAAAAAGGGGGGAGCCTTTAAATCAAATTTTGAAAAGAATATAATATTCATTTAAAATCTAAGTGAAATTTGGGGGAGATTAATATTAAACTCATAAACTTTGGGGGTTCTAATGCCAAATTCATAATAAACTTGAAATAAACTCAAAATTTAAGGAGAAATTCAATTTGGGTTTAATAACTCTTATATGAATGTGGAGGTGATTACTATGCTAGCTAATAAGCATAAGTGGAGCTAAAGTAACAAACACTGAAATTGGCATAATTTCTTAAATTTGATGTAAATTGAAAATAATCAAATTGAGAAAATTACAAAAACTCAACAAGTAAATAAGTGTCAGTAGTGTGCTAAACTACAATCTAAATCATAACACATTCTTCGCCACCAGATCTGCAACCCTTTGTACAAGCAGACAGAAGGCGGTACTAAATCCAAATCTATAAAAATTTAAGGAATTTCATTCTAATTATGATTTAAAAATCAATGAAATCACTAATTAGGTGAAATTATCTAGGCTATAAACACCCGCATGGGCCCCTAGAATGTTTAAATTCAAGTATCTGAGGATGCTGTGTGGGTTATTTCCCGGTTTAGTTTTATGATAGGGTCCAGGTTAATAAAACCTAAAAAACCTATAATAAGAGCTTCAAATCGGTGAAATTATATGAAAGTTACATAGCAACATCTAGATCTCCTCATTAAAGCTAAATAGAGTTGATATGATCTAAAGCTCTTAAACATATTCAAATTAATCTATTTTTCTGATCAAATTAAGTAGCAATTTCATATCAATCTCATAATTCAGAAATAAATACTACATAAAGTCTTAAATACACCCGCATGGGCCCCGACACTATGCTGAATGCTTAAATTCAAGTGTCTGAGGATGCTGCATGGGTTGCTTCCCGGTTTAGTCTTAGGACTGGGTCTGGGTTAACAAAACCTAAAAACTTATAATAAGAAGTTCAAATCAGTGAAATATGAGAGATTACGGGTGTGAGATCTAATCTTCTATTAGCAGCTAAATAGAGTTGACATGATCTAAACCTCTTAAACATATTCAAATGTGATTCTATTTTCAAATCTAATTAACTCAAATTGAGTGTCAATCTAAAAAAAATCATCTAAATGAAATTATATCATTAAAAGCTTAAAGAAAAACTCAATCTATCCATCTTTCGCAACTATTTATCGGGGGTGACAAATTAAGAAAATTTTAGCTCACAAAGGAGCCAATGCCAAATCAAGTGTTCTGCTATGTTCACTCTCAATTAATCTCTTGCTAGTAAGGATGTGGCCCGTGTCCTCTGAACTGTGTGGCTTGGCTAGTATGCTCCACATATGAAGCAGTTATGACTAGAGTCCTCTGATCGGGTGGTTTGGCCAATCCGGCTCCATTATATTTTGATCAAGATTGTAGCCCGTATGTTCCCCAATGGCTCTGCCCTTTGAGTTATGAATCATAGGGTATACTTGATAGGGCAAACAACCCTCTGTCACCTAAGGTGGACTTAAGATTATCTCCTTAGACAAACACTACCCCAGGTCTACAAGGATTTCTTGGACGACGTAACCTATGTGTTGCTGATGAGGATCCTTCTGGGGTTGTACCTTCTAGACTAAGTAGACCCGGAGAAGGGATGTGAGCGTGGGATCTAGATCAAGCACGTCATCATTCCTCCAACCATCCGGTTTAAGTTAAAATGATAAATTTCATATCTTAAACTATAAAACTCCACATGCTGCTACTACACTGCGCATTTTGCAATCTAACCTAGCACTTGTCGAAAGTTCTCTCTCACTTATTGGGAGGGTATTTATAGGCTTGCTTTATAGGAAACCTAGAACCAGATCTAAAGTTCTCACCAAATGAGGATGAAATCTCTGGGTAGTGTCTTATCTACTATCTCATATGCCTTCTGAAAATTACACCGACACCTTTAAAATCACTCTTTTCATTCAAAAGAGGTCGATGGAAAATTTTTGGAGCCCATAGAAAGACAAGGTTCATGTTTTACGTTTAAGTTGACTTTTTATGGTTAAAATGTCAAATTTATTAATGATGTCTTGTGAATACATTTTATTTTATCTTAAATATCACAGATACCATGTTCATGTAGTTTAATTTGGATCTCGTATTTGCTTATCAAAAAAGTTTTACCATTCTATTATACAAGATTGTATTAGTGGTTTACTTATTTCTATATATTCAAATTAATTAAACAATTATAGTTTAATGCTCTATTTCTATATGGATTGTGTCAATAAAATGTACTAATATTCTTATTTTAAGCATATGGATTGTATTTTTAGTTTTGACACATTTTCTTTTTCAATATAGTCTACTACGATGTCATATTTTGATCTATCTCAAAATGTATCATCTCGTAACAAGATTGTTATAGAGAATATAAATAGTAATGAGAATCCTAATCTTTTTTCACAACTTAGTTGTTCAAAAGCACTTACATTTGATACTAATATTAGAGGAATCCCTCCTAAGAAGACTAGGAAAAAGAAGTCCACAGTTTGTGAGTACTTTATTGAAATTATTTTAACTTTGAAAGACGTCAATGCATCTTATTTACAATGCATACGTTGTGGTACAAAATTTCTTAAATCCAAGACTAGCACAACTTCATAACTTCTCACATATGTTATAGAGTTTGATAAGGTCAAAGCTAAAAATAAACAAGTTGTGGAGTTACCGGATAAAAGGCAAAAATTGTTAAATTTTATGTCTTCAGATGCTAGTTCAAAAATGAGATTTTTATTTTTACTGGTCCAAAGAATTATGATCATCTTCATGTTAGAGAAATAATAGAAAAAATGATGATTGTATATGAGTACCCATTTATGATGGTTGAGCGTACATGATTCAATATTTTGTTGTAGGTCTTAAATCATAACTATGAAAGAGTTTATTGAAATACTATAAAACATGATTGCATGAAAGTTTATGAACCAAAAAAAGAAAAGTTGAAGGCATACATATTGTCTCACTAACATCTGATTGTTGGACTTCTAATCAAATAGTGGGGTAACAATTAATTATATTGATGAGTGTTGGAAATTACACAAGCGAATTATCAATTTCTTTGAGCTTGAACCACCTTACATGGGTACTTTTATTTGTGAAGCTATATGTGAATGCTTGTTGGAGTGGAATCTGTAGGATAAAGTTTCTACAATTACATTGGATAATACTAGTAATAATGATGTTGCCGCTAATGCTCTCAAATCAATTTTTTAGTCAAGGGGTAAGTTTCATTTTATGGGTTATTTCTTTCATGTTAGATGTTATGCTTACATGTTGAATATAATGGTTCAAGATGGTTTAAAGGAGATTCAGGATATCATTTATCAAATCAGGGAGTCAATAAAATATCTTAAAAAGTCTCCAGCTAGATTATATAAGTTTGTTGAGATGATAAAACAATTAGAGATTTTTACTTCAAAGGGTTTATCTATTGATGTTCTGACACAATAAAATTTTACATACATTATGCTTGAATCTGACTTAAGTTTTTGCAGTGTATTCTACCATTATGCAGCCCGAGATAGTAATTAAAAGTGCTTGACATCTGATTTTGTTTAACAAAGGTATGAGGTAATTAAGAAGTTATTTACTGTTTTTCATAATGTTATAAAAATGATTTTTGGTTCAACTTATCCTACTACAAATATTTTTTTACCAACAGTTATGCATATTAAAAAGTTATTGATGGAGGAATGCAATTCATCAATTGAATATATTAAAAAATAGCAATTGCAATAAAAATTAAATTTGATAAATATTTGGGAGAATGCAATTTGCTTATGTCTGTGGCAACTGTGTTAGATCCACACTTAAATATGAAGTTCATAAATTTTATATTTTCAAAGACATACTCATCTTCTGAGATAGAATTCAAAATTAATGAAATTGAAGCAGTTATTTTGGAGATTTATAATCAATACGTTTCTGATATTGCTAGTTGTAGTTCAGCTTCAATAACTGTTAGTGAGTCCTCACAGTAATGATTAATCATTTAAACCTTAATAATGACAACCCTTTTTTATATGGCTATTGTAGGTTAATAGACCTTGTCAACTTTGCATTTTTTTTTTTGCAGAGGATCGGATCTAAATTTATTTTTTACACACTTATAGTTCTCTAAATCTTGTCAACTCTAACTTGAGTATAGAAGACCATGTTTGAGATTTTTTCTCTTAGGAGTTTGAACTTGAGAAGTTATGTCAATAAATTTATCTCTTGCAATTATATGGCAGAATTAACTTCTCAGATTTTATCAAATTGAAATTCTTATAATATTATAATCATATTTTTAGGTTTTGTTAACCCAAACCCGGTCTTGAGACCCAACCGGGGTGATTCATTACTTCAAAATTTATAGTCCTCCAAACTGTCAATTCTAGCTTGAGCATAGAGGATTGAGTTTGAGACTTTTCTATTGAGAGTTTAAACTTGAGAAATTACATTAATAATGATGTTGATATATTTATCTTTTACAATTCTATGACAAAATTAATTTCTTAGATTTTATTAAGTTGAAAATATTATAATAACCTAATTAGATTTTTAGGTTTTGTTAACCCAGACCATATCTTAAGACCCAACTGGGGTATAGATATCTATTCATTTGTTTTGCACATAGCTTACATATTTTTTAAGATGTTTGATCTAGTGGACACTTCAACATACATATAAGTATCTGTTCTTTAAAAGTGTTGTACGGACATTCAAATGTCTAAGTTGGAGTAATTATATTTGGCCTGACATGTGTGTCAAATTACAAGCATAAGTACGATTTTGATACCTAAAATTATAAATCAAGTATAGATCTGTTCTGTCAAATATGAATTTGACTCTTTCAAATATTTATCATAGATCAAGAAGAGATTTGTTCTATAAGATATGAATTGACTCTTTTAACTGCTTGTCATGAGTCAAGTATAGATTTGTTCTATAAGACAATACATCTTTAATCTTTTTCAAATATTTGTTATAAATCAAATGTAAGCATCTGCTCAAAGGAAACATGGGTTTGATTTTTCCCAAATGTTTATAATGATTCAAGCATGTATCTATTATGCAATAAATCAAGCATGCATCGTTACGTAGAGCATGAATTTGATTCTTTCAATTATTTGCATGAATCAAGTAAGAAATGTTCTAATATGAGCTTAACTCTTTCAAATGTTTATATGAATCAAGTGATTAAGCAAAATATTTCTCTATGAAGTAAGCATGAGACTCTTTCACTTACATATTAAAGATATTCAAATTGAATATAATGCAATAACCATTTGAATATGCATAATGGGCCATTCTATTAAACATTTGGCATGTAGCTCAAAACTATGAACTCATGTGAAACTATACTAGGTACAAGAGTTTAACTCTTTTGAAAATTTACATAAACCATAAAACAATAAGTTTAGATGTGAAATTTCTTAATACTTTTGTCATCAAACTTAAATTTATTCAAGCTTATGGTTCAAACTTCCCTTAAGCCTTTCCCTTTTAATTCGTTTAATAAAGCACATGTATTTTAAATAGTAATTGAAAGTGTTAAATCATGTTCATTATTGAGATATCAAATCATGTCTTATGCTTGTGAATAAATTATCAAATCTCTTATGATTTATATTTCATTCAACTTGGGCCTTTATGATTGAATCAATTGATCAATATTTTCATGAATAGTTTGAGTGTTGATTCACTTTCATCTTAATACATAAGGTTCAAAAGTTTAGCTAAAAATGTTAAACTTTATAGAATTCACTAGAAATTTCGGCAGCCTCCTGGCGTCATCCCCGCATAGGTGGTTACTACGGGGGACTAGGCCTTCCAACCACGCCAAGAAAGGCGTACATGATAGGTGTTGTGAGACACTGTGGCCGAAAGTATAGTTTACTTACCACGCCCAAAAAGACGTGCATAGGTTTATATAGCATAATATTTCCTTGCCGCATTGTAAGTACCACAAGATTTTTTTTTGCCACATTAGAACAATGTGAACATGTACTTATCACAAAGCATATTTTCTTGCCACGTTCGAACAATGTGAGCAAGTACTTATATCACAGGTTTCCCCACCGCATTAAAATAATGTGAGCGTGTATTTATCACAAAAGCCTTGTCGCGTTGAAACAATGTGAGCAAATACTTATAACACAAGTTTTCCGCGCATTGGAACAATGTTGGCGGTTACTTATCCACAAAACAAGTTTCTTTGCCACATTGGAATAAGTGAGCAAGTACTTATATCAGGTTTTTTAGCGCATTTAAATAATGTGAATGAATATTTATCACAAAACATATTTTCATAAATTTTCATTTACATGTGCATGGAATTAAAATACAACTGAAACCCTTTTGCTATAGCATGATTTTAATCACTATTTCAACTGAATTTTGCTTTTGAAATATTTAAATAGGAAGGTATAACATAAGATTTCGATCACATGTGAGCACCATTTCATCCTTCTCATTTTGAATATAAAGGAGGAAATGTCTTTCTCAAATCCCACTAATAAAATATCAATTAAATGTCAAGATGTATGCATATATTTTATCTTTTGCTAACAAATAATCACAATGAACTTTACATATCCTATATCTCCAATTCTCAACACTTTCATGTCAATGCAAGCTTCAATATTTAATAAAAGATTTGATAGAAAGAAGAATAGTTTAAATTATGTTTTGCCTCATTCATCATTTCTTTTAACATGATAATTATTTGTATGTAGGGCTTGATTTACATAAAGTAAAATAGTCAATTTCATTCGACAAGCATAAATCTGAGCTTCATCTTTTCATTTCAATAGGACATGTCATATTATTCATCTTAGGCTACTAAAGAAATATCACTTTAGATTGCATGCAAGTAAATTTCAGCTCTTAGTAACATGAAGGAAAAAATATCATATCTCACTCATATGAAGTCTCATTTCGTAGAACATGATAGCTATTTGGAAGTGGCATATCACACAACATTCAAATAAAAGCTAAATTCAAAATGCAATTATATTGTATGCAAGTAAATTTCAGCCCTTGGTAACATGAAGGAAATAATGTAAGATGCTATACACATGAACTCCCATTCTCTTACTTTGTTTTGAAGGGTATTGACTTGGTAGAAGGATTTAAATTGAACTTGATTTAAACTTATACTAAACAACATGCTCCACAAAAATAAACTTTACATAAATTTGAAATTTCATTATTTACTTACTAACTCAAATAAGTGTATCAAGAGAGAGAAGAAGTAAATGTTTCACAACATAAGGACTTGCTTGGATCACACCACAAATCAAACATCATCTCTTTTTTCTTTAATGCAACTTCGTAAGGAAAATACAATTCAACTATGAAGTGCATACAAATGAGACTTCACTTTTGTATTTTGCTTTGAAAATTCATTGATTTAATGATAACAATAGTGAGAAAAAGAAGAACAAGATTAGCAAACAAATTCATGTCCTCTATCTCCCTTTCTTTAATATGATAGTCAAATGGAGTTTAAGCCATATAAAGTAAGCAATCACATTAGGTTTGATAAATGCACAAGGCTGAAATTTTAGATTTAGCTAAAGTAATCATTTGCATGATAGTAAGGTGGCAAGTGATAGAAAGAGGTAATTATGCAAGTGAGTAACTCATATGACTATTGAAGGCTACACAAATTATATCTCAGATATAAGCTATGAATGATGGGTCAGATTTCTAGTACAAACTACAAAGTTAGCTTGGCTTTTACTATTCTGAGATTTGATATTTTTTAAGCTATAATTGAATTGAGTATGTCATGGATTGGACTAAGTTTAATTTTATTATAAGTTGTTCATGTTCGGCTTAAGCTTGAGTCGAGCTTTGACTTGTATGTCCATACTTAGCTTATTTAAATTTTTTTGTAATTATACTTTATTTGTACTTGGTTTACTTACATTGATTGAATGAGTACTTCAATGAGTTAATAAACAAGCTAAAAATTTGAATAAATATTTGACTTAACAAATGATTTATAAATTTAATCAAACAAGCAATTGAATAAATTTAAAATTAGTTTTTAATTCCTTTATTTTAATTAATTGAGATATGATAGAAGCTGTGAGTAAATTTTCTTGCAATCAATTAACATAAATAAGTACTAATGAACAACTTCATTGAAATAAATAAATAAAAAGGAATTTCATCAAATACATATACATTTTCACTAATAACAAATAAATTAATTTGAAAAAAAAATTAAAAAGCTAAAAAAATAATGATTACTTATCTTGACACGAAGCATTTTGTGTTAAATAAATTTATATCAAGTCCATAAAATAGTTGATTACTTTCATTCAATTAGGAATTCAAATTTTTCTGAGGATTTTTTTGTTGAAGCTAAATTTAATTGATTGACGAGATTTCAAAGGGGTTGAGATTTAAAGTTTTTTTAAATAAATTAAAAATAAGATTTTAAAAGAAAAAGAAATTGATGTTTAATGATTTTTTCTTGCATTTTCTCATCCCTTACCTATGTCGAAATTTAGTTCACTTCTTGCATATGGTGGACAATGGTTGCTTGATATGTTAATTAATAAATTGGTTAATAAATAAATATTAGTATAATAAATACTATTGAAATTTAATTATAATTTATTACTATTAGATGTATAATTAACTAATTTTACATTTTATTTAAATAATATATGAGTTATCATTGAGCTTCATATCTACTATTTAAAAGTTATTTATTGAACAATAAATGAGTTTGTTCATAAACATAAAAAAAATGAATTAAACTAAGTTCAAATTTGATTCATTTAACTTTAGAGTTTTTTAAAACCATTTAAGTTTGTTTATTTACTAATTTAAACAAATATGATCTAGTATTAATCTAATCAATTGAGTTGTTCATCGATTGGTTCATTTAAAGCTTATTTTGAACTATCTTGGAAGTTGTCCCTTATGATGTTTTGGACACTCAACTATGGGAATCTACTTAAATGAAGCCAATCGAAACCAACATCAAAGCTAGCTCTCTCTATTTGTCTTTGGGAAATGTTGGCTATATATACTTTTTGTTTTTTGCATGTCAATAGAAGTTGAACTATATAATCTAGTTGTGATGGCCATATAGAAAGTAAACTTGTATAAATGAGAAGATGTTACCTAACTTTTGTCCAAATTATCGTTTGATGATCTAGTCTTCTCTTGTGGCTTCTTATCACACTTTAGTGTGATCCTGTCTTCTTTTACCTCATTGGTTACTTGTTCAATTAACTTTTTTTTTGTCAGAATGTTGGCAATAGAGTTTGCACATTAGTTATCGGTGTAGAATATAATAGAGTTTCTTCTGTAATTATTTTATAGAAAAATGTGCTTATTTTTATGGCAATTTCTTATGCTACTGTTGCACAAAGTAATCATTTTTAGTTGCGTGATTATTGCCTTTAGGTGTGCTAGAGATAAGAGTCCAAGTCATGATGAGTTCAAACATGATGTTGTCTTTTAGTGATATAGAGTAGGTTTAGTGCCTCTTGAATCACCCCTAAACAGAAACAAATGGAAAATGAACCTTTATAAAATTGCTCCCAAATACTTGGGTGAAGGTCGCCATCATTGATGAGGATGACATCAAGTGCGATCAATGATGACACATGGTATAGTAGTATACTATAGTTATTATCTGAAATTTTATTTTATTTTTGGTTATTTTTTAAATACTATGGAATAATTGTATTATTATTATTTAGTTCTTTTATGATACAGCTTGAGGACCTTTTTGAACCTTCTAAGGATACAGAGACTAAAGATAATGTGACTGTTTCAGATAAAAAGGAACCTTCTTTGTCGAAAATTACAAGAGAAACTAGTTCAGTGGACAAGTCTGCATAAGGAGCTCTAGGAAGGGATTTCCACAGTATTAACATTGATGAGTAATATTCCTTTTTAACTTCTTACTGAATTTGTATGTTTTGCTACCATTTCTATCTTTTTTATGTTTCTCTTAGTATAACATTAAGAGTAATTAGATTCTATAGGTATTGTAACTCTCCAAATTCATACCTTTTTTTTTAAGCTTGATTTTAGAATATGATTAGTGTGACTTAATTTTATTGTTATGAGTAATAACTTCAAGCTTCATATTTATTTTGTTAATTAAGGGACTATTTACTTGTTTAGGGCAGTTTCAACTTTTTTTTAAGTTGTAGACTTATTGTGGAAATTTTTTTTTATTTTTATTTTAACTGTTGTAAGTATTTATTTTGAAATGTTTGCCATTGTTTTCTTATATCTACCACACCCTAATAGTTCATGAAAATTTTGAGATATAATAAGAAAGTTATAGTTAAATAATATAGTGATCTTCATTAAATAAATAAAATCTATAAAATTAATAGATGCATATGAAACAATATGATGAAGCACGGTATATGCTAAAGCGTTCTCGCTTATATATATATATGGTTTGTATGTCAGCAGTGTGTTCTGAATCAATATAGATTGACATCTTTATTGATTTGAACTAGAAAGTAAAACATCTTTTATTTTATTTCAAGTAATTTAACGTTAATTCTTTACGTGCCATTCTCTTTATGTTTTAATAACAATGATCATGTAGGAAGTTGAGACCATGCCAACTATTGATATAAGTAGAATCTGATTGTAATGTGAAATATAAAGTTTTTAAATCTTTGTGTTGATTACCTCACGCTTATAAGACCAACTATTGAATATTGAGACAATCACCCTTGAAGGGCATCATATTAGAACAATTGTTGAGCTTGAATTATTTTATCATGTTAAGCTCATTCAAAAATTTGTTCATTTGAATTCTGCTCATAATTCAAATTATTTGGTGATCTATTATTTTTGTTCGACTTGTGTTGATTATAATGAGCTCGTTGAAATCATTTTGATTCGAATTGACTCTAATTATTAAAGTATTGTTTAGCTCTTTGAGGAATCAAGCTCAAAATATCTATATTTTTTGGCTTGATTACTTAATGAATGATTAAAAATGAATTACTTAATGAGTTGAGTATAAATAATTTTCAATCAATTCAGTTTTTGAGACAGTCTTAATTATGATGAAAAATAAGGATTGGTTAGATTTAAGATTAAAATTAAATATGGTACATAGAATTTAGGGCCTTTATGTGAGAAGGGAATTACACAAAGATTTAAGGGATTTGATGGAGAAGCATAGAGAAAGTAAGGAGGATCTACATATGATAATTATTGATTCAGAGAAAGCTTATGATAAAGTTTCAAGAGATGTTCTTTGGAGAGTTCTAGAATAGAAAGGAGTTAATATTGGTTATATTCAAGTCATTAAGGATATGTATACTAGAGCTCTTACTTGTGTCCAAACACAAGGAGGATTGACAAAATATTTTCCTATTTCGGTTGGATTACATCAAGGATCAGCTTTAAGCCCTTATCTTTTTTACTTTAGTTATGGATGCTCTTACTAGGCATTTACAAGAAGATGTACCTTGGTGTATACTTTTTGCTGATGACATTCTTCTTATTGATAAGACTAGAGAGGGAGTCCAACAGAAACTTGAATTATGGAGGTCAACTCTAAAGTCTTAAAAGTTTTCGTTTAAGTAGATCTAAAACTGAATATATGGAGTGTAATTTTAGTTGTAGAAGTTCTAGTGATAGTGTTGTGACATTAGGTGAACAAGTCATTAATAAGAGTGCGTGTTTCAAATATTTAGGCTCTATTGTTCAAAATGATGGTGAAATAGATGGAGATGTTATTAGTAGAATTCAAGTTGGATGGTTGAAGTGGAGGAATGCATCTATTATGTGATAGAAAAATTCCACTTAAACTTAAGGAAAATTTTATAAGATGGTGGTAAGACCAGAATGACTTATGATGAATGTTGGCCAATAAAAGAGAAGCATAAGACTAAGTTAAGTGTTACAGAGATGAGGATGCTTAGGTGGATGAGTGGCTTTACTCTTAGAGATAGAATGCAAAATGAGTATATTCGGGAAAAAGTTGGAGTAGCTCCAGTGATAGATAAGATTAGGGAGAGTCGCCTTAGATGGTTTGGCCACATAAAGCGTCGACCATCCGATGACCCGATTAGGAGAGTAGATGCATTAGATTTGCCTTATGTTAAGAAAGGTAGAGGTAGACCTAAAAAGACTTGGTTAAGATGTATAAAAATGATCTTAGTATACTTGATTTAAATGAGAATTTGACACATAATATGACATAATGGAGATGAAGGACTCATGTAGCCGACCAAACCTAGTGGGATTAAGACTTATTGTTGTTGTTGTTGTTGTTGTATGTGAGAAGGGAATTTGTGGAAATAATAATCAGAGAAAAAAATTTAATAATATTTTGATATAAATTAAATGGAATGATGAAAGATATAAAGGACAATGGAAATTTCACTAAGTTATTTTATATTAAAAATGCTAATAATAAAAATGGGGAAATCATAGTTGACATGAATGAGGTCAGTAATAGATGTTTGTTAATAAGATAATGGTGATGAAGATATCATAAATTTGAATAGTTTTTAAGCTATTTAAGATGGATTTGTAGATAGTTTTTTAAAAAATAATTTTGTGAAGAGGTGAATGAATTATTGTAATATATAATTGAGCAAGCTGTTGTTTGATGTGAATAGTAAAATAAATATAAAGATTTTGATTTTTTTTTTGTTTAAATGTTTGGTTTGAAGTAAATTAAATAAAATTAATTGTGTGGAGAATTTAGAATACAATGGAGTATTATTTGTTTTTGAGGAATTTAAAATTTACTTAATTTATGTGAATTTTAAATATATGAAAATTTGCAGGTCACAATTTTAACCATTATGCCATCTATTTTTGCTCATCACATTCGATCAAATAAATTCAATCTTAATATTTCAAATTGACATTCAAATATTGGCATTCATAACAAGAGCTTAATCTATTATTTTTATTTTTTATAATTTTTAATGATTTGATCACGATATATATAAATAAATAAATAAAGAGTGATTAAAAGGCTATTCGTAAAAATCCCTAATTAAATTTAGTGTTGACTTAAGAAGATACAATAGTTATTATAAATATGAAAAATGTTTTTAAGGAGTGATAAGAAAACACTATTGTCACTTACAATGACGAGAAAAGATATTTTGCAAATAATATAATAAGCAAAGTAAAGCTATAATTTAGTAGGAGGAAAGGAGATGTATGTAAGAATAATCATGCATGACTAACCCATCCATGCATATGTATGTATCTAAAGAGAAATCTCGAGGTCAAGCTTGTTCCCTATGACGAAGCACAGCTTGCCATCTCCATCCCTGAAAGCCCACATCTCAACCTGATCGCCGGCGGCGAAGTAACTCCGGCGACAAAATTCTCTGTAGTTTCCGCCCTTAAGCACAGAAGCTTCACTCGCATCCCACCTCGTAAGATAAAGCGAACAACCCCATCCATTTCTGTTATACACCATCACCTCAAGTCCTCCATGTTCTCTTCCCTGTTTTCTCTCTCCTGCTTCGCCTTCTCCGCCATAAAGTCGCAGCCTTTTGAAGTCGTGAAGTTAGCAGTACTCTTCAGATTCGCCGCTGCCATCTCCTCCGTTGTCATCTTCGGCATTATCCGGTCTTCGGCGATCTGCTTGCTTATCATGAAGCGGTTCTGCTGATCGCTAGCATCGGAAGCATAGATTTGTTTCTCCATTACTTTCCATGGAAAGGTGGCTCCTTTATCAGCGGCGAGCTTCGTAACCCACTCTGGCATGTCTTCTACGTCCTCTGTTTTGCCGGCGGCGGTTGCTATTTTAGGAATAGGAAGGGCGGAGGACAGCTTCGAAATGAGATCGAGTGTTTTCAAATACTCAGTTTTAGAAGAAGTAGCAGACGATAGCAGAGAGAATGAGAAGGAACGGAGAGAAGAAAGAGCCATAGTTTGATCACGTTGATGAGTTAAATTGGTTTGTGGTTGGGTTTTATAGGAGCCATAGTCCGGATCTAACTTTATCTAGACTCAAATCATATTTGAACACGCGAAAATGCTCAACTACCTTTAAAGTTTGGATCCATATACTTCGTGGATTCCTAATATATTTTCACGCGCTTAGTGTGAACAATTGTCAAACTAAATTTTTTTTATATAATTATATCCAATAGGGTCAAAAAACATCTCTCTCTCTCTCTCTCTCTCTCTCTCTCTCTCTTTCTCTCTCTCTTCCATAAACCTTTAAAGTTTGGATCCATATATTTTGTGAGATTTCTAATATTTTCTCAGGCGACCTATAGTGCTTAGTGTGAACAATTGTCAAACTAAAATTTTTTTATATAATTATATCCAATAGGCTAAAAAAAAGCATCTCTCTCTCTCTCTCTCTCTCTCTCTCTCTCTCTCTCTCTCTCTCTCTCTCTCCATGTCATGCAGTTTAAAAAAAATTAAGTGAAAATGTTTTAGCCAAAATTTGATAAATTTATAAATTTAATTTAATAAGAGTATAATAATGAATACTTATATAATTTTATATTATATTTTATCTTAAAATTAAGGAAAGAATTTAAAATTTATCTTAATTAAATTTTGATATCCACACAATTATAATATCTTAAAGAATAATAGACAAAATTAAATTATATTTTTCATGAAAAATAGTTGATAGTATTTTTTTTATTTTTTCTATTTATTTATATATAAATATTTTTGATATATTTATTATATTTTAAAATTGTTATGAAACAATCTAAAAATAATGATTTATTATCATAATGTAAAACTAATAATATATATATATATATATATATTATTGAAGCAGGCTAATTTAATGGCTATTTAATATCCTATATTGAGAAATAAATATTTAATTGATTTTTTATTAAAATTATTATATAACATTAAAGAAAATACAAAATAAGATGAATATGCAAAAATCTTCATAAAATAAAATCAATACAGAATTACATGCACTGTTTGGTGTTTTCTATTGGGATAAATCCAACGAGAAGTATCAATCAGGAAATTTTGATTAAAAAGTAACCACAATATATCTTTAAAAAATCTTAAAATTATTTTCAAATAAATATAATATTAATTAATTTTTCATTACATATTTTTAACAATAAATTACATAGTATCAATCCACAGAATCATTCCCTTCTTTTTTTTTTTGTCTTTTTTGTTTTGTTTTTTCTTTTTTGTTTTTCTGCTTATTTTACTTGCTGATTAACTAGTGAACTTCAAGAGGCATTGTGAGATTATTTTCTGTGCTTAGCTGCTACATCTTCTGATAGGCCTCAGACTAGTGAAGTTGGAAACTTCCAACTTGCTTCTGCGGATGATATGCAAAAATCTTCATCCTAAATAATTGATTTATAAAAATTCCTAAACATTAAAGAAATTTCATCAACATAAATTCTCAAAAAATTCATAAAATAAAATCAATACAGAATCACATGCACTGTTTGGTGTTTTCTATTGGGATAAATCCAACGAGAAGAAGTATCAATCAGGATATTTTGATTAAAAAGTAACCACAATATATCTTTAAAAAATCTTAAAATTATTTTCAAATAAATATAATATTAATTAATTTGTCATTACATATTTTTAACAATATTATCTTCAATAATACATTCTCCCAAACCAAAAATATTTTTAACACCATTATAACTTGAGAGAGAGAGAGAGAGAGAGGTGAGGACAAAAGACGGAATAGTTTATTTTCCTTTTTTATAACTCGAGAGAGAGAGAGAGAGAGAGAGGGGCTCCTTATTCTTTGCCTTATTTTTCCATGTGTATGATTGAAAGACCATAATTTACAAAGCTATCTTTTTTTTCAATGTTAAAATTACCTCCAACTTTGACTTGCTTCTTAAACTGATAATCAAGTAAATATCCATATTATTGTTGTGCATGATCTTTTGAGATTAAAGATTGTCTCCAAGTTTTCAACAAAAGCTAAAAGATCAAAATTTGATGAATCTTCATTATTTTTATGTGTTCCTCCAAAGTAGGATTTTCTCCACCATGTAGATGGTGTTGCTCTTAACATGAAGTTAGATTGTCAACTATTATGAAAATGTAAAGTGAATGTTTCCTACAGATGACACAAAACTGTTGTGTGCTAGAAAACTTATAATTATAGAGTAAAATTTTACGTCTTATATTTATATAAAAGTCAAGTATGCACACTGATAGTTGAAAAAAGAACAAGAAACTCTAGAAATTTTACATAAAAAACCCCTGAAAATGGGGGAAAAACTATGGGGCCTAGCATAGTCAAAATATTCCACTATATGTGTTTGATTTACAAAGTTAGAATTTTCCTGATATTATATGACTGTATTTGGAAAATCAAGAGGGTGGGAGTTTTCGAATTAGGTTACACAAGTTATCTTTTGCGGTGTTTATAATGGTTGTCATTGGGTTAATGATGATAATAAGTGATCGGCGGTAGTAATTCTGAACTTGAACTAGTATTCTCTTAGCTTTCTTCCAAGTTTACTCCTAGCTTCCTCCTCTTTTATGACCATAATGGGGTCCTATTTATAAAATTTTAAGAGAAGCATTTTGGTAATTGTAACCAAAATAAAAAAAATACTCAATCGGCTCGATCACATATGATTTTTTTTATGATTTAACCATCCAAACGACCTTCGATTAAAGTGATCTTGGGCTCATTGAATTTGTCTCATCGAGCCGCTTGACTTGATTATAAGCACATCAAATTTGGAGATCGTTTGATCATCCAGTTAGTTTCATGAAGTCTTCTTGTATGCTTTTTGGGCTTGATTTGAGCTTATTTGGACTCATTTTGATCCAATTTTGATGTTGATGGGCTCGTCTCGTTGAGACTTCAATTTTCTTATAAATAAAAATTTATATTAATTTTAAATTTATCTTATAAAATTAGATATTTTTATTACCTCGATATACGTACTTAATTTAATAAATTTTATTGTGACATATCAAAACTTAATTTTGAATCTATTTCAACATCATTATTAAAATTCACTATTTTAGATAACCTATTATTATAGTGGATTAAAAAATCACTATAAAAGTAAACCCATAGTAGTGATTTAAATCACTTTAACTTAAACTTAATTTAATAAGTTTTTGTTTTTCATGATGGTTTAAACCGTTGCTATAAGTCTACATTAGCAGTAACTTTATCTACTATAATATAATGCTGCAATCAAATCTAGTCTCTCATCTACTTCATCCTCAATACTCTAGCCGCAAATGCATCTCTTCTTCTCCCTTCTCAACATGATTCATTGTGAAACATCACTAGTGGTCGCCAAAATTTGGTCACACCTTTCTCCTCCATTGTTGACCATTGTTTTTGAGGTATGAAATATTGTAACATAATATCTTATGCGGATGATGAATAAGTGTCATTTGACCATACATAAGTATCACAGAGCTAGAAGGACCGAGTTTTGAAACATACATAGCTCATTTTAGCTATTTTAATTTTTTTTAAAATATTTGCATAAAAAAATTCATAGATGCAAATTAAATAAAATTTAAACCATAGAAGCATCTTAGGGTTATCTAATTAAAAATAATAATTTCATGCTTTCTTATTGAATATTTTTTTAAAAAAATTAATACTTTTTTTATTAGTTAATTGATTTGGGTTAGTCAAAAAAGTCTCAAGTATATTGACAATGTTAATTACATTAATAAATTCTAATTGTGCCAATTAGCTTGATTTAATTTGCACTACTAAGATCAAATGAATTTTCCTTAGTAAGAAATTGGATTTTTTCAATTTAATTCTAGCATTTGTTGTATTCATGTGACAATTATTTGATTATCATTGGTTTATAGTTGTGTAGAATTTCATGAAAATTTTCAGGAATTATTTGGGCAATGTTTTTTTTTTTCATAGTTGACATATTTATTATTTCAATCATTGAAAATAAAAAAAAAACATTCTTTGGGAAATTTTGTGGGGATTCAAAATCATCAAATTAAATAATTAAATGTGTTGAATGAAATTTCAATCCACAACTTTACATTTTTCTTAATTGTTCTAATGAGATAATTCTACATGCATATGCGTATTTTTGTCATAATTTGGTGTGCATTTTGTCAAAATATCAACTATAACTAAGAAGAAGATTAGTGACATATAATGCATATGATCGAATAATGTGTAAGGACACTTAAGTGATCACCAATGCTACTCCTATAAGATTCCTTTCAATGGGATTTAAACGAACTTATAACCATGAATCCTTGAGAATAAGAAAGAAGGTACTAAGATCAATCTTACAATTACTAGGATCTTGTCAACTTTGTTTGAACTAATCTTACAAATATTTAATTATCCATTATCAACTGTGATTTTAGAATTTTATTTTTTACTTGAAATAGACAAGAGTTTAATGACCAAATCTAGATGAAGTGGTGAGTACGTTAGAGGAATAAAATTTTTTTTTGAGTTTGTCAGTCAAAGCAAAAATTCATAAAAAAATTGTATTCAAATAAGTCATGCATTAATAAATACTTTCATTCAATAAGTGATGTTAATGATCACTTATTCTTATAAGAAATTTTTGCTAGCTATGTTGCTTGAAACTGGTGTAGGAAAGAGCATGAAATTACAAGTGAAGATGTAATAAATGAAGTATAAGTACCAATTGAAGTTGAACAACTTAACATGTTTAATATGAAAGAATTATTGAAGGAACTTTTAGTTTAAATAATGTCTCTTTGAATTTAGCGGATGAACAGGATGAGCATAATGTAGATCCATCAAATGTTGAAATAAACTTTCAAAATTAGATGATGATGCTGGATAAGTGTTATATCTACATGCAAGTTATTTTCAAACTTATTTTTTATATTACTATCATTTTATTTGAAATGTTTACACTCATGAAGTGCAAGATCATTTGATATGTTGTTAGGGTTATTTGTGGAGGTCTTCTCAAAGGTATTTCACTATCTAAGAATACATATAAGATAAAAACAATAACATAAACATTTGATTTTAGATATACTAGATTTATATTATAAAGATTACAAATTATTTCAAAAAAGCAACATCGATCAAAAGATATTCTTATGGTTTACCGGATGTGTTGTTAGCTAGAAGGATAATATTATAAAAGTTAAAAAGGAAAAAAGAGAAGGTAGCTAAAGTTTTTATTACTTTCATTAATTCTCAGACTTCAGTGATCATTCAAAATAAAAAAAAGCTATTGAAGACGTAAATTGTCAAGCTAAGCATATAAATAGAAATGGTGCCTTGTGACATCTTGCAAATGGAGAAGCATGGAATTTATCTAACTCTCTATATACTAGTTTTGCTATCCATCCATGAAATATTTGACTTCCTTTAACGCTAATGCTTATAATGCTATCGATGAGTAATAAACATAGTGTTTAGCCAATGATTTTGATTTTTTATAATATACCACCTTAGATTGGAATGAAATTGTGATTTATTTTGGATGTATGGGGGATACCACATAAATCGTAGGAGGTACTTATTGAAGTGATCGGGTATGACATTGATATATGATGTACTATTTCGAAAGATAAAGACATCACCCTTTAATGAACCTAATCACCTAATAAGGGCTCCTAAGACATGATGAGTCTTCAAATATATCATAGATTTTTCTCCTGTTTTACATGGATGAATAAAGTAGGGTTTATATTAAACCGGGTTCTAAAGTTTCCTATAGAGGCAAGTCTCTATAGTTAGTTACATCATAGGGAACATAATTCCCTAAGAATACTCTTGATTAAAGTACACAATTATCATCTTCAAAGATTTTAAGGTTAGACTATCAAATGATTGGTTATGTTTAGAAAATTAAGTGGGAAAGTTCAAAGAGAAGACTTATTTTTGGAATCCAAAGAGAGGAAGTAGGAAATGCTCATGATACTAAGAATCCTAGTGAGCATTTCAATCTATTCTTTGATTGGGCTTTATATATTTGAAAGTGAAGAGATTTATTTATTTGAGTTGAATTTGATTAGATTGCTAGGGCTTATGATTCACCAACACATGATTGTGAAAATACCTAAGAGGTGAGGATTTATGCTTATAGCTCAAAGAAAACAATTACCTCAGATCTTAAATATAGGGAGCTTTAGTACGAGCTAAAGCTCAACCTAAATCTAAGCGATAGGTGGACATAAAGGTTCACATCCACAAGGGGATGAACCGTTCGACTTCTGGACTTATAACCGCATGAAGTGGCCACTGGCTGACTCTTCCTATGATATTAAAACCATGTAGTCTGGTCTTATGAATTATAAGATAGTTAGGATAGTTATTTATTTAGAAAGAGACTAAAGTCTTAAACCTACTCCCTAAGAGACTGGAGCATGAGTGATATGAGTATATGACTTAATCTACAAATTAAAATTTTTTTCAAGTTTTATTTCATTTTTGACACCTTATTTAGACAGAGTTTAGGATTTTTATATGCCTAAATGCATGATGAGGTAGATTATTGGCCAAATCAAAAGAGAAAGAGGTGAAGCTCCGTTAGTAGGGGTTGCTCTTATGGGTCAAGTGATACAAGGACAAAGGCCCTTATTTTGCAAGAGTGATTCAAGATGATTCATGATGTCAAACATACTACCATATAGTTAAGGAGTTGCTAAATCTTTTAATTATCTTAATTATAGCCTAAGCTTTATGGTGAGATTATGAGTTATTTAAAATTTAGTTATGAGTGATTAGTTGGATAGAAAAATTATTTTATCCTAAGAGCCTGACGCATCTAGGCCACACATTAAAGCATCAATCATAAGAAACTATGAAAAAAATATGTCATTTATAATGTGCAATTTAAATAAATCATCAATCAATTTTATAACTAACATAAAATAATAAGAGGCCAGTGCGATCGGGTGCCATTGTACAACTCGAAAAGGAAAAGATGGGTAGACGAGCTCTACCTTTATACAACCTAGTATATGAAAGAATAATTACAAGTTTATTAAATGCTTTGGAGGTTTTCGTTCTTCATATCTCAATTTATTTATTTTTATTTGGATGTTCTTGCTTCAAAGGCATTACAGGGCACCCCTGAACAAAGCCTTCTGGTCACTACTCATCCTAATCCCCCATAGCACTAATCCTAATTTCTATTGCAAAATTACATTCTTATAGGTAAAGTAAATCTAACTACACAAGAAAAACATAGATTAGCTAAACATATATATAATCCCAAATAGTTATATATATATATATATATATATATATATATATATATATATATATAAAATTTAGACTTAACACCCTGCACATGGATAACTAAGCCCACTTGTCCTAACTTGGATTATGTTTAAGAGATTAAGCAACCTGTAAAGAGAGCATTTATATTTATTTTAAACACCCTCTTAAGCATAATCCCCTATGATTACGCAAAGAGTGACCTAACATCCAGTCTATGAAGCATACACCCTAACATCCAGTCTAAAATAATACATCACAAAATAAAATATACATCACATCTTGCACCTTCCTAACATTTGGACTAAAAGTGGTGACTTAATTCTAATGTGTATATTAAGGCTTGTGTGGTGTGTCTTACTAAGCATTAGGGTTATATTTTTCTAAGTGTAAAAAATATTCAAATTATTATGAAGGTTGGTTTTATTTTAAATTATTTAATTACTTTATGAATTTTAATTTATATTTTATTTCATATGATCTACACTTAATAACTAAGTGTTATAAAGAGAAGGAATAAGGGTTACTCTCTTCCATCCCTACCTTAAGTCATGTCTAAAGCATGTTAATTTAATTTTAGTTCTCTTTAGTGAATGACTTATTAAATGATTTTTAATTAATCTAAAATTTAAGTTCACTTTAAATAATCTTACTTAATATGAAATGCTTCTTAAGATTAATCTAACTGAATTACTAACACATGATATATATTAACTCATTCCTTTTCATCACCTGTATCATGCATATGATTTAATACTCAACATACCTATACATAGAACATGTTTTAGTACTCTTGAATGATGAATGTGTGTGAATATTTCAAGTTTATCTTTTCATTTGATTGAATTATTTAGTATATGCAAATTTAAAGCTCTATCCAAATTCTTATACAAAAATGCATAAGAGTGAAATTAAATACGTCTGTGCCATTATTAAACTAGGGAAGTGAGGTAATCAAATGACCTCCTTGGGGCTACTTAAAGCCTTGTATTCCCGGGATGCCCAGACTATATATCCATTGTATTCAAACATATGTAAATTTGTACACATAACATAGGAAAGTGAGCTTCAAATCACATGATTAAATTATTCAGTTATTTAAACAATTATGAATGTATGTATTTTTGATAGAAAGGAGAATTATCATTCTTTAATTAAATATACACATGCATGTATAAAAGATATAACAAGTATGTGCATTTATTAACCAGGGAAGTGAGGTAATCAAATGATCTCTTTGGGGCTACTTAAAGCCTCACATTCCCAGAATGTCCAGACTATATACCCATTTTTCTTAAATACATACACATATATTCATAATTAAGAGGATGAGAATCATATACAGATTGTATTTTCTTTAATTGAATTATTTATGTATATGATTTAAAGATCTATCTAAATTCTAATATTAAAATGTATAAGGATGAAATCAAATGGATACATGCCTTTGTTAACTAGAGAAGTGAGGTAATCAAATGGCCTCCTTGGGGATACTTAAAGCCTCGTATTCAGATGTCCAGACTATATACCCATTACCATTCAAACTTATATAAACTAACATATGAATAAGAGAAAGAGACTTCACTTCATACACTTAAATTATAAAAACATACGTCTCTTATGTATTTATAACTATCATCATTACACATGTTATTATTCATTTCTAAACTTTTGAAAAATATATTTGGATTTAATAGTGATAATAACCACATATATTAAGTTAAGTCAACACATGCAAGTTTACATAAAGAAAATCTCATTTAATTCAATTAACTTTTGAAAAGAGATAGATGCATGAAATCAAATGACATACAATATTTAGCATGATTGGAGAGGAATAATCAAATACAAGCATGTGATTCATTCAATCCAATTAATTCTTAAGAATAAACATACAAAATAAATTCATTTAATGCAAATCGAAGCTTCTTTATTAATTTAATTTTTGGATTTTTATTTGATTTAAAGAGGAGGAAGAACTCATTTGTTATCTAATCCCACTCCCACATTAGTAATATAATTTAATTTAAGAAGAGGTGATTAGGTGAATTTTATGAATTAATTAAGTTAGACCCTTATTTAAATCCATTAATTACCCTTACCTATGTTATCTTAATGTAATTAGCCAAACAATTATGAGACAATATGATATGCATATGAATATAAAATAAATTTGCAATGATCCTAGGAAATAAAGGAACCTAATGCAATTGGCTCACAATTGATAATTAATTAGATTAATGAGCTTAATTAAGTACTGTTACAATTTTCTCACACATATGGATTAACCATAATTTTTCCAAGTACCTTTAGGTTATTAAACACCTAAAGATCTACACATGATTTAATTAATTGAAGTCTGATGTGATTATTATTTAGTTGATTAATTAATTAATTAATTAAACATTTAATTAATCTTATTTTTATTAATCTTTCCTTTAAATGAAATGGACTTAGGGAAAAGATTAGGAAAGGGGTCCTAACCCCATTCCCCTTGCCCAATTGCTATTCAACAGTAATTAGATAGCTTAATTAATTATTTTTTGCTATTTAAGAGGTTAATTAATTAATTATACTAATTAAGAGAGTGATTAAGGCTTAAATAGTTAATTACCCCAATTAGCTAAGTAATAAATCCTAAGAAAATTATGGGAGGTAGAGGTCTTCCCATTAAACTAACCCACAAAGTTTAGGATTAATTACCTGAGTAATTAAGGAGTGATTAAGTAAATTAAATTTTCAATTAAACTTAAATTAAGCCTCTTTTTATGTTCAAAAATCACTTAGAATTAATTTTAAATGGTTCTCCTCTAAAATATTATTAAAATGAGTATTTATTAATATTTTTTGGAATTTTCTATGATTTATTATGAATTATGAGTGTTTCAGCCATTAAAAAATATTTAATTAGCCTTAATTAAGCTTAATCCCGTCGGTGCCATGCGGGCCGCTAACGTGGTGCGCTTTCCATGTGTCGTAATAGGATTGGTCACTTAAATGCGTCCGACTCAGCACTGACGTGGTTGGCAGCAAACGTGCTTTCATCTCTGTCGTCTGATCTCGGATTGGACAATGCAAATCGAACCCGCGATTCCTTAAGGGATAAAATGGATTAATCTAATAGATTTGATCATGACCTTCCATTCTAATTACAAGGAATGGACGGTGTGTGATATGTCATCACACGAGCGACGAGAGATGGACACCGTCCGCCATTCCTCGCTTGATCCGAGCTCCCCCGAGCTCACCTGAACTTGGATCGACACTAAACAGATCCCACACCTTTGCGTGAAAGATCCAAAGGGATCCAATGACTAAGATCATGTGAAATGCAAGTTTTCTTTACAAAGCTCAAATGAATTTTTGCTAAATACTCGATTTCATGGAATTACCTCGCTGGAGCTCATGACCGGCGGTGAATTTGATTGAGGAAGCTTTAGCTAGTGGAGGCGAAGCTCTATTGAGTAGCACACAATCCAATTCCTTGTCGTTCGCTCGGTGGACTATCTGTCACTTTGGAGCTCGATTTTGATCAAACTCTTACCTCCGGTAGTCGGGAAGCTTGGAAAGTGATTCGTTCTTACTCGACGAGGTGTGGGTAAGATGAATTTGGATTTGGTGAAGGTTTGAGGGAATTGGGTCGGATGGACGAACTTCCTATTTATGCTTTGAGAAATCCGGCAATGGGGGAGCTCGGTTTGCTTCGGGGAGGGCTCTAGGACTTTCGAAAATGTCTTAGAAGCTTGCCGAGGGTGTCAGTGTTAAATTTAAATCAAAATGAGGGGGTATATCCCCCCTCCCTTGGATCAGACAGATGAATTTAGCTCCACGTGGCTCGATTAGGTTGGTGGAAGCTCTGGCTAGTGGCTCAAGGCAGCAACCATCTCCTTTGGGTCTATGTGAGGGGAGTTAGCTCACCTCCCTTTGGTCCAAGGTCAACTTAGCCCACTTAGGCTGGGTTAGGCAGCTAGGTTAAGCTCCATTTTGGGTTAGGGGAGGCTGCCACATGGAAAGGGAAGAGTGGACTTTGCTAATCTAGGAAAATTCCCATGTGGAGAGGAGAATCCAAGGGGGATTTGCCTTGGGTTGAGCCCAATTTGGGATGGGTAGATTTTTGGCTGACCCAAGGTGGGTTTGGGTTAGGTTGGATCTGGTTTCAATAGGTCATGACTTGGTTCCAAGGGGTTTGGCTCAATTTGGCCCTTATAAGTCAAATTAAGCTAGGTTGGGTTGGGTTGACCAATTAGTCAAATTGGGTCAAACCAGAGCTTGGGTTAAGTTCAAATGATGATTTAAAGTATTTTGGTTTATTTGATTTGAATCAATTTGGCTTAGGTTTGATTTTGGCTCATTTGGAATCAAATGGGTCAAATGGGTCAACTTGATCAATTTGATCAAATTGGTCAAATTGGCTTGGGTTAGGTGTTGATTTATGTTCGATTGGTTTATTGAAAATGATTGTATGCTTTGGTTTCAATTAATTTAGATTTGGTTTTGATTTAGGCCAAATTGACCATTTAGATCAATTTAGGCTAAATGGGTTAGGTTGACCAATTGGTCAAACTGGGTTCAATCATGGCTTTGGTCAAGTTCAATAATCAATTTGAAATGAACATGAGCCATTGGTTGTAATCAATTTTAGTTAAATCATGCTTTGACCCAATTTGATATTTTAGGTCAAATTGGATCAAAGAAATAATTTAATAGTCAAATCATGTTCAATTGTTGATCATAGGTTGGTGTGAGTTAATGGTTTCAATTAATTTGGTGTAGAATGTGTTTTGGCTAGTTTGGGTTCATATTAAGAGATTAACTTGGTCAAATGACTAAGTTGATTTGACCAATTTATGATAATTGATCATCTTAAGGTGATCAACAATCATGATATGAGATTTTGGGTAGGCTTGGTTTAATTCAATTTGGGTTAGATTGAAGCTTGGTTCAAATAGGTCAAATTCATCACTTTGAGTCAAGTGGACCAATTGAGAGTTGAGTTTAATTGAGTTCATATATGAGTTTAAGACTGGTTTATAAATTTATTAGCAAGTGGTTTGGGTTCAAATGAGTTTTGGTTCATTTGAATATTTCAAGTCAAATGGGTTATGTTAGGTTTGACTTGGGTTGATTTTGGTTTGGCTTGATGATTGTAGATTTCATTTATATTTGTAATCATAATTGTAGGAGTAATTGATTCATGAGAACATCAATTGATTTTGGTTTAAATTGAGTGTATTTTTTGGCTAAGTCCATGGAATTGGTTCATATGGCCTAGGAAGAATCTTCATTTAGTTTGATTTAGTTTTGATCATTTGAATGTAGATTTGATTTATATTTGGGGATATGATTAAAGATATAGTTGATTCATGAGAAAATCAATTGATCTTGATTTGATTTGGATAAATATTTGGCTAAGTCTATGGTATAAATCATGTGGCTTAGGTTTGAATTTTGATTTGATATTTGATATTTGATATGTGATTTGATTGTAGGTTTGGTATGAATTGAATTTGGTTGTCTTAAGAAGGTGAACATAGGTTGGGCTTAAGTCATGGGGTAGGTAGGTCATCCTAATCCCTAAGGTATGACCTAATCCTTAATATTAACCCTTCTAAGTCTCTAGGCTTAGGTTAAGTGTTCACCTAATTGATAGTAGTATCTTATGACTAAGGAAGTCTTAATATTTAGAAGACTCCTAAATCTAAGAAGAGATTGAATCCACACTCTAAAACTGAGGTCAACAGAAATAAATCTCTTTTATTTTATCTATGACCATACCCAAATAGGGAAGTTAAAAAAAAATGTTGATGTATATCTCCAACCACTAATTTAAGAGTTAAGTGACTTATGACATAAAATTCAATGTTATGATGTCTCAAATGGACAAAACTTTTATATATATATATATATATATATAGTATTAATAAAGGTAAAAAGCGATTTCCTTGCATATCACATGTTATCTAGGTTAAGAAAATTTACTTACCTTCGTTGTGCCGAATACACATAATATTTGAGGTTGTATAAAAACCAAAAAAATTCTTTTTATGGGTCATCAATATTAGCTACATACCTATTAGTTGCATATTTTGTTGACAGAATCATCATTTTGATAACACACACAAGGTTAGAATTATGCTACAAATGATCAATAGCAAGTATAAATTAACACAATCTTAGAACTAGAATTTAAAGTTTATTTTAGTAAAGTAGTAAAGTTTTAAAAGGAAAACACTAGATTAATGACCGGACAATTGATTGATTCTATAATATGAAAAAAAATTTTTTTTTTTGACTTAGACTTATCATATAATTTGAATTTCATAAATATAGAGATAACCATTTAATTTTTATTAATATTTTATTAGATATTGAAAAATCCAAAAAAATTTAGAAGCATGATAATATTTAATTGACATTGGAGTAAAGAGTGAATTGTATCTTCATATTCTTGATACTAGTTGTTTTATTTTACCACTAGCTAGTTTCATAGTATCAAAATGCAAAAATTAATATTATAGGAAGTGTTTGAAAAAAATGAAAATGCCTACTAACTATGTTTCAAATATTTATAGATTCATTAATATTATTAAGTGTAAAATTATAGGTTTGAAAGATAATAGCTACCATATTTTTATTGAAGATATTCTTTCAGCATAACTAACTCAAATCCAAAACATCATCATATCTATGAAAAAATATTATATGTGATGTTCGGATGTATTCTGACTCAAATAAATTTTGAACATTGAAGTTCAAATTTTGTTTATATTATTTTTAATAAAATTTAAATATAATTTAGCCATGTGTTACATTATAATTGGAGTTCGAATGTAACGTAATATTTTCTCCATATCCATAAATATCCCATCCATGCATATGTATATATCTAAAGAGAAATCTCAGGTGAAGCTTGTTCCTAAGAAGCTTGACGAAAGCCCACATCTCAACCCTGATCGCGAAGTAACTCCCGATGAAACTCGTAGTTTCCCTTAAGAAGCTTTATTCGCAAGACACACTCCCTAAAAAAATTAGATCATGTAGGGCATGATTTAATGATCTAAATCTAATGCAAACTTTATTACATTTTATTTTTATTTATAGATGATTTATTTGACATAGGCTTATAGGACTCATATGTCTAATGCATGAGAAATTGGATTATGGGCCAAAATTAGTAAGAAAGGAGGTGTGTTTCCACCATGACTCTAAAAGTTAAGCCCAATTCCCTTGCATGAGTGGAAGCCATCCAAATCAAGAGTGAAGCAATATGCTTTTTATGCATGATGTGCGAAATAAAATACAACATCATGCTATGCGGTTGCAAATTCTTTTATCTTGATTTATAGCCTAAGCTTTAGGTGAGGTTATGAGTTGTTAATTTTTAGTTTTGAGTTGATTAATTAGATAAAAAATTTTTTTTTCTAAAGAACCTAATCATCATCCAAGCCATGCATCAAAGCATAGAAGAAACTAGAAAAATATGTCATCTTAATGCACAAGCTAAACAAACATCAAACCATTTATAAAGCTAGCGCAAAAGAATAAGTGGCCAAGTGTGGTCGGGCTCCATCGTACAAACCCAAAAATAAATTGGGTAGTTAGGCTCTACCCTTATACAACATGTATTACAAATGAATTAATTACAAAAATGAATTCAGGTTATGGGGGTCTTCATTCTTCATTCTTCTTTTCTTCATTTGGTTCTTTCTTCCTTTTGACTTGGTTGGAATATGGCTTGCTTCAAGGGCTTCACATGGTACATAAGTCATAGTCTTATAACCAAATGTTACTCCTAATCTCCCATAATAATCATTCCAAATCATAATTCACAAAATTACATGAAAAGAGGAAAAGAAATCTAACTAAAACCTGCAAAATAAAGATTAGCTAAACAAACCATACATCCCAAGCATGTATTGGACTTAGCACCCCACACATGGGTAACCAAGTCCACCTGGCCTATTTTGGATCATGCTTAGGGGTATAAGCAACCTGCATAGCAAAAGTAATTATATTTTTATTACAGTGCCCCTTAAGCACAATCTCCTACAGAAGATAATAATTAGACTAAGATTATCCTACCATTCAGTCTACACAGATACACCCTAGCATCCAGAATAAAACATCACATCATAAAATAAAAGTAAACATCAAACCATGCACCGCCCTAACATAGGACTAGAAGTGATGACTTAGGCTAATGTATGTGTCATTTAAGGTTGGTGTGGTATGTCTTAACTAAGCTTTAAGGTTAAGGTTTTCTAAGTATGAAAGGTTCAACATAGAGGGTGGTTTCATTTAAGTGATTTAGTTGATTTGGTTAAGTTTTATTTCATGATTTGATTTGGTTTGAATGAACCTACATTTAATTACTATGTGTTGTAAAAAGAGAAAAAGAGAAGAGAACTTCTCTTTCCTCCCTACCTTAAGTAATTTCTAAGGTAGATCCATTAATGACTTTTTATTTAGTGAATGTTTTATTTATTGGATTAACGAGCCTCATGTTCAATCCGAGCAATTTTGATGATAACAAACAAATGTTTGGATGTTCTAATGTATATTTTATATGTTTCAGATAAATAAATTGCTAATTATATATTAAATACATCTCACAATGTGTTTGAAAAAATTGCAAGAGTAGAAGAATAAAATATATATCAAAATGGATAATATGAAGCTCAAGATTCAATATTTTAGGTTATATGTATTTATATCTTAGAAATTCATATGAGTTCATTGGCATGAATCAATTTGCTCACAACTTAACATATTATTTTAATGAGGTTAATTTATATAAATCTCTATCTAATTAACATTCAATTATATATTTCAGACATAACATTTGAATTGTCAAAATAATAAATGATAAAAAATTATGCCTATTAAGTGTAATTATTTTATTTACTTAATATAATTATATATTTTAATATAATTTGAAGGTTATATGATAACTAACATATGTATGATTATATATAAATTATATCATAATATTTAAATGTCATATTTTAAAATTAACAAAAATATGTGAAATTTTCTATTTTAGCCAAAGTCATTTTATAATCAAGGAATTTATATCTAATTTCATCGCCAATGGATTCCTTGTATTTTTTTCCTTTAATTTGATATGTTACATGACCCACATTTGATTAAAATTAAATTTATTATAACTTTTCAAACATTAGCTGATTTTAATAATGAATGCATGCTACATGCTTTGAGTATATTAAGAGCCATATTTAATTATTTTTGGCTTGCTCATGTGAATAGCCGAATTTTGGTTGCTTAAATTTAAAATTTATTTAATATAAATTATATTTTTATTGAATATTAAATTATTAGATGATAACATGATGTTAGAATAATATTTTTTTTTTGAAATAATTCAAAATGATCTTCTTGCCTATAAATAGCCCTCATTCTCTATATAAAAGCATTCATTCAAAATTCAAAATCCCTCCAGCAAATTTAAGAGAAAATTTCTTAGATTTTCTTTCCAAGTGTTCTCCAAATATTGCAAGATCAAATCCTTGGTTTGTAAGCTTCAATATCTTCAACTAAGCAAGCTTTCTCAAATTACTTGAGTTTGTTTTCTTGATCTTAATCCTTTTTAATTGTTCATGCTATTTTCACCATCTTCTTATTCTTTCTAATTTATACTTTTTGGTGGATTAGTCTTTGGACATTTTTTTCACATCAAAGTTTATCAATCATTTTTTTTGTGAAAAACTCTTATGATAGTTTGTAGGATTTATTTCAACTTGTTGAAATTTTTAACTTCTTACGAATTTCTTTTAGTTTCTTGAAATATTTCTTCATTAGTATTATTTTGAAAGATCTTTTATTCTTAGATCTATTTTAGAAGTATATTTTAAGCATTTTAAATTAAATTATTATGCTGAAATTATTTTCATATTTGTTAGATCTCTATTTTTAATTAAAAGCTTACTAGCCTACTTATATCTATCATATACTCATTTTATTTAAGTATTTTGGAATCATTAGCGTTAATTGAAAAAATCTTTTTGGTTAAAATAAAATAAATTATTCATTGCTGAAATTTATTTTATTGTGCAAAAGAATATTATGAATTTATTTTGAAATTATTTTTCTATTAGTCTACAAATTGTAATAACACAAACATTTTAGTAAGATCACTTTAAGGTATTTATTTTATTATTTCTTATCAATATTAACTAAGCATTTTATCTTTCTAAAATTTTAACTTGTGAAGTGATCATTTATAAGTTGTGAGATCATTTTTTTTAATTAGATAGCTTGGTATATTTGTGAGAAATTTATTTTATCAAAATTTATTATTTTATAATTTTTTTTGTGCTGTAAAATTTATATTGGGGTTGTACGCTCTCCTTTTTAGGAGAGTACATATTATTGTAGGGGTTGTACTCGCCTCGTTATAGGAGAGTTCTATTTGTAAGCTATTTTTGTATTTAGTGGATTCCTAGCTAGGGTGTAGGCATGGACGCAGTTTTTGGGGTTTGAATCACATAAAAAATTGTGTCATTATCTCTCTTCACTTTACTATACTTTTATTTTTGCTGCATTAAGAATTGTATCTTGTCATTATAAAATCAAAAATTAATTTTCTACTGAAACTTAAAATTTTTAATATCTCCCAATTCACCCTCCGCCCCCCCTCTTAGGTGCTATAGTGACTCACATTATTATGTGTTTTAAAGAGAGGCATTTTAAGATTACGTGAGTTACTATCACAAAATGTACAACACTTTATTTCTTTCCAACATATGTAACCTGCATATGGATGAATCCTAGGCATATCTAGATATACATGAAATGCAAATATTTAGCACACCTTAATGATGAATACTAAGAGAGTTTGCTTACGAAAATTTGGAATGTTTCATGTACGCATGATTTTGTTACATAGAAGAGAGTGATTCTTTTATCCATTTTTCATATGCACATTACAAGTATAAAAGACATAAGCGAGTATGACACCATTGTTAACACTAGGAGTGTAAGGTCGAAGACCTACTTGGGTCTATTTAAAGCCTCGCAACCTCAAGATGTCCATACTAATATACCACTTTTCTTAAATACATGTGCATGTACAAAAAGAAATGCATGAACATAGAATCATGCAAAGGTTTATGTTTGATTGTTTGATCTTGGTTGTTTAGTTTACATATGTGATGTGGTATCCCTTCTTAAGTCATGACATAGGAGTGTATAGGAATGAATTTAAGCAAGTGTTATGTTCTTTTCAAATGGACTATACACTTTGCAAATCCTATACAATTCTATGTTAAGAAAGAGAGGGAGAATCATATAACACATTTTATACTATTCACATGGAAGCTCATAAGCAATTGTAAATAGCAAACCCTTCATTTATAATGTTTGATTTATAAGTTTTAAAAAATAGTTTTGGATTTAGTAGTAAAAAAATACATTCATGTTCTTACTTTAGCCAAAGCATGCAATTTGACATAAAGGAAATATTTCATTTTAATTTGATTTTTTTAAAAGACATGAATGCATGATTTTCATATGACACACACATTTAGCATGCCGGGAAAGAAATAAAGTGATGCATGCATGTAATTTCATTCACTCTAATTAATTCCTAAAGATAATCTTATGGAATAAGATTATTTAAAGTGAACCAAAATTGGTTTAAGGAAAGTTTGATGTGGTTTTGAGTTTGATTTGAATTTTAGGAAATATGAGAAGGTTTAGTGGTCCTAATCCATCTCCCATATGTGTATGTTATTTTAGTTTAACTTTTAGAACCCTTAAGTGAATTTTATGTTTTACTTAGGTTAAGGTATTCATTAAGTTCATTAATTACCCCTTACCAACATCACTTTAACATATTTGACCAAATAATTATGAGCCAATGTATTACATAAAACCATAAGAAATTTAAATTAGCAATGCACCTAAGAAAGAAAGGGGCCTAATGCATTTGGCTCACAATTAATGATTAATTAAGCTAAAGGGTTTAATTTAAGCACTTTCATAACCTATTCCTCACATATGGGTTAAGTATGATTTCCTTAGGTTTACTTAGGTTATTGAACACCTAAGCACCTACCCAAAAAGGAATTGATTAAGTTATTAAGTTTCTAGATTAATTTTCAATTTTGAGTTTGCTTAATTAAGCTATTAATTGAAATGATCAAATCATTAATTAATTTGTAAATTAATTAAATTTTCATTCAAGTAAAATAGACTTAGGGGAAGAGATTTACATAAGACATCCTAATCTCATTCCCTAAGTTTATCCACTGTTCCAAGGTGAATAACAAATTTAATTAATGAATTTATCATCATTTAATAGGTTAATTGATCACTTAACTGATTAAGGGGGTGATTAGAGATGAATTGAGTAATTCTCCTAATTAAATAATTAATAAATTCCAAGAAAATTAGGGGAGGAAGAAGTCATCCCTCTAAACATACTTAAGAAGTTTGGAATCAATCAATAGAATAATTAGGGAGTAATTAACATAATTACATTTCCAATAAAATCCAGATTGCAAAAGATTTACTATTTAAAATCGATTAGACTTAATTTTTGATTATTCCCTTCTGAATCATCTTCACAATGCATTTTATTTTGTATTGTTTTAATTTTTCCTACATTTAATTATGTAATTTTAAAGTTTTTGTCATTAAGGATTAATTAAAATGCTAATTATATAACTAATCCCGTCAGCATCACATGGATTGCTAACGCGGCACGCGCTTTCCACATGGCATGATGGGATTGGCTATTTAAGTTGTCACATCCAATGTCACGTCAGCTGGCGGCACTATACGCTTTCTCCTCAACTGTCAGTTCAAAGATCCGACGGTCAGGATTAAGCCCATGCTTCTTAAGGGATAAATCCATAGATCCTACGCAGATTAATCAAGTCGTCCATCCAAAATGTGCGAATGGATGGTCCATGATCCGTCACTGAGCTCACGTGCGAGAGAGGGCATTTGTCTACTCCTTAGAGCTTGATCCTAGCTAGATTAAGCTCAGATTGAGCTCAAACTTAACCCACACTATCATCATGCAAGGAGCAAGACATCCAACAATCAATTTGTAATGGGGTGAAACTTTCTTTTAAAAAGGACCAAACACTTTCTATTCTAGGCTCGGTTTGAAGGCATACCTCGCCAGAGGTTATCACCAGCACTCCCAACCATCGAGGTAGCTTCGTCTAGTGGTGACGAAGCTTTGCTGAAGATTTTAGGGCTTGAGGTTTGAGTGGATATCCCTATAGACTAAAGTGGGTTACAATTGCTTGTGACCTTGATCAAACTCCCCTCACCCTTGCCTTGAGAACTTGGATGAAGACTTGGGTGAGCTCGATTGGGTTCCTTCAAGGTGTTTGAAGAAGGAATTGAGCTAAAATTGAGTATTGAGTGAGATGGAATTCTCCTTAAGCTCCCTTATTTTTGGCTTAAGGAAAACCAAAAATAGACAAGTCAAATGAGCCTTGGGAACTTTGGAGAAGCTTGAGGATGCTTCCTCTGAGTTCCTTAGCTTCAATCGAGTGTGATTGAGCGTAAATCAAATGAAATTAGGGGGAGTATATCTCCCTTAGAAGGATCGAATGGCTAAGAGTGTATACACCATTTTGATCAAATTGACCATCTTGAGTGGTTTTTTTGGCCGTTTAAGGTGGCACATGGTTCAGTTTTGGCTGAGGGAGGTAGTGGAGAAGTTGCACATGTGGAGAATGAGAGTATGGAGGTGATCCATGTGCTCATTTCTAAGTGGGTGGTCGATTTGGCCATTGTGTTGGGTTTGGCTAACCCAAACCCATTGGATCATGCGCACCATGCTCACTAGTGTTCACTTGGTCCACTAAGAGGGTGCCAAGTGGCCATGGAAAAGAAATGATCAAATTCCTAGTTGAATTGTCCACAGGTTACCCCTTGACCTAAGCGTAAAATGGTCATTTGGCTTTGATTTCACTTTAGATTTAGAATAGTTTGGTTAGTCCAAATTTCAATGAATTTGGAGTTGATTTGATGTCATTTGGCTTATGTTGATCCATTTAGGTCAAAATGGATCTACTTGAGTCAGTTGACCAATTGGTCAAATTGGGTCAAACCAAGGGTTGGGTCAAGTTTATATGATTATTTGAAATGTGTTAGCATCATTGGTTTGGTTCAATTTGGTTTATATTTGGTTTTGTTTCATTTGATTTTATTTAGGTCAAATGGGTCAAGTTGACCAATTTGACCCATTTGACCTAATTGGGTTAGGTCATGGGTTTGTTTAGGTCATTTGAAATATGTTGCAAGCTTTGGTTTCAATCAATTTTGGTTTGGTTTGATTTTGGCTCAATTTGACCTTTTAGGATAAGTTGGGTTCATGGTCAATTGGGCTAGGTTGGGTCTAGTTGGCCAATTGAGGCTTTGGTCAAGTTCAATAAGTAGTTTAGAATGAATTTGACCCATTGGTTGCAATCAATTTAGCTTAGATCAAGGTTTGACATATTTTGACTTTTTTATGTCAAGTTGGGTCAACTTGGCCAATTGGGCTAGGTTAGGCTCAAATGATGATTTGGTCAAGTTCAAACATTGATCATGAATTGGTTTGATCAATTGTTTCAATCAATTTGGCTTATGGTGGATTTTGGCTTGTTTAGGTTTCATTTTGGCTAAGTGTTGACTTGGTCAACCCTAAGATTTCACTTAGTTTGACCCAATTTGAGTGATTGATCATCTCATAATGATTATTGCTCACAATGTGAGGCTTAAGTGGGCTTCGCACAATCCAATTTGGGTAGGATTAGAATTTGGCTCATAAGGGATACTTTAGGTGACTTTGGGTCAAGTGAGCTTAAGTGGGTCAATTGGCTTGATCAAACTTGATTCAAGTTTGGTTGAAGTCACATATGGACTTACGACTAAAATATACATCCCTTTGCAAGTGATTTGGAGTCAAATGGGTTTCGATTCATTTGACAATTTCAAATTCAAAGGATAAACATGAGTTTAACTTAGGTTTGGTTTTTGGATTTAGTTTTGGTTTGATGATTAAAGTTTATGTTTATATTTGGATTCATGATTGAAGGATTGATTGAATCATGAAGGCAAATCAAGAGTTTGGCTTGATTTGAGTTTGATTTGGCTAAGTTCAAGAATTTGACTTGGAAGGCTTAGGTTGAATTTTAGTTGGATTTGGATTTAAGTTTTGAATTTATATTTCATTTATATTTGTGAATATAAATGAGAATATAAATGGGTTATGAAAATTTCTTGAATTTGAGTTGATTTAGATTTGATTTGAGCTAAGTCTTTAAGATGGAATCAAAGGGACTCACGAAAGATTTTTAAACTTGGAATTGAGTTTTGGATTTAGTTTTGGTTATTGAATTTATATTTCATTTATATTTGTGAATGTAAATGAGAATATAAATGGGTTATGATAAAATTTTTTGAGTTTGAAGTGATTTGAATTTGATTTGAGCTAAGTCCATAAGATGGAATCCAAGGGACTTAGGAAAGATTTTTGAACTTGGAATTCAATCATGGGTTTCAATCATTTGGAATTGATTCATGATTTGAAAAGATTCATTGGAATTGATTTGAGGTTACTTTTGGAATTGAAGTTGATTTAAGTTCAAGGTTGATTTGAATTTGGAGTTTGACTTGAAAGAAGGGAGTGAGGATTTGGTTCAAGCTATAGGGTAGGCAGATTTTCCTAACACCCATAAGGCATAACATATTCCTATTGCTAAACCTTCTAAGTATCTAGAGTTAGGTTAAGTGTTCTCCTAATCACTATAAGTGTCTTAAGACTAAGGAAACTCTTAGTGTCTAAGAGGAACCCTATGTCTAGGATAGAGAGATTGAGAGCTCATTCTAAAAATGAGGTCAACAAAGGATGCCCAATAAGTGTGGTGTAACTGAGAAGGCATACCACACGTATTGGTGTTGACGGAGAAAATCAACAACACTGAATGATCACAAGCACTAACATAAACGATCTACTCCTAACTCAAGGTGTAGAAGGAATCAAGAGCTTAGTGCAATGTGACTCCACTCTTCTCAACAACATAAGAGAGTGAAGGAGGAATCCACTAAGGACTGAGTATGTGAACCTTCCACTAGGGAAAGAGGTTCAAGTCATCCACTGGGGGATGAGAGGTTGTTAAATCCATCGATGGATTAGAATTCTAGATCTACTGGGGGAACTAGAAAGATTTGCATCACACTGTGGAGAAGCAGATTGATTTGATTGGTTGTTTAATTTGTTTTTGGTTGTTTGATTTGGATCTGCTGGGGGGAGATTGATTGGGTTTATTTTGAGTTATTTTAAATTTTGGATTTTAAGTTGAACCGTTGGTTTGCAATGGACTGCACTGAGTAGGGCCCATGTCAGCCTTGATCTAGCTTAGATTTACTAATCCAAAGGGGTAGTCTACCAACCACATAGTAGGACTAACCAACCAAAGGGATTGCCTTTCAGTTTGCAGTAGTTGTATCAGGAAGAAAGCGTGGTAGACTTACATCCTCCAAAATAGAGATCAGTTGCTAGGGTGATTAGCTGGCAAGGCAATGGATTAAACTTAACCTAAGGCTGACTACTGAATGAATGCTGCTAGGGGACTTAGATCAGCTTAAAGATAGTCAAGATTGATTTCATTTTTTAATTATTTTTGATGAATCCCATTGGTTTACAATGGACTGCACTAAGTAGGGGACATATAGGCCTTGATATAGCTTAGATTTATCAATCTAAATAGAGTAGCTTCCCAGTAGAGGGGAGAACTATACAACTAAAGAGGTACATTTCGATTTGCAGCAGCTAATTTAGGGAAGAAAGCTTAAGGACTCACATCTTCCACTACAAAAAGACTACTGGAGTGACACATTAACAAGGTAACATGTCAGCTCGACTTAAGGCTGCCCATCGGTTTGCGACAGTCATGCTAGAAAGAATGCATAACAAACTTACATCTTCAAAGCGAAATGGCCACCGGGGTAACGTGCTTGTGGCAGATAGATTGAACCCAACTTAAGGGTGACTATGGAGAGAGTGCTGACCCAAGGACTTATCTCAACTCAAGTAGTCAGCCAATTCTATAGGGATTTTGACACTACCCTAAAGATAGGATGCCTACTTGGGAAAAGGGGCCCTTTGGGGGCTTAAATTCCTAGTCCACAAGAGAATTAATTTGTTTATTTATTTTATTTATTTATCATGGACCCTATTAGTTTGTGAGGGATCATACTGAGAAGGAGCTTATATCAGCCTAGACCTATCTCAGATTTACTGAACCAAGGGAGAATCTGTGCATCTATTGAATGTATTCTCCAACCATAGGGTGGCTACTAGGAAAGGGGGATTGTCTAATCCAAGAGTAACCTGGGTAGTGTCTACATGGGGTCACTAAGGATGTGATCCCAAATATAGTGCTCATAGGGGAAGGGGCCACTAAAGGCTTCATCCAACACCCTAGAGAAGATAATATACATAAGTATTCGGTGGCCAACTCAAGGAGAACGCTCAAGGACTCACATTTGCCAAGAGTGTTGTATCCATCGGGTGAGTTGTTGTCAGCATAGCAAACATCAACCAACCTAAGGCGCCCGTCGATTTGCCATAATCAACTTAGGAAGAAAGCTCACGGACTCACATCCTCCTATTGTAGAATTGATTCTCGGGATAGTCTGTCTTCAGCTCGATAAGTGCTATCAGACCAAGGTTGACTACTGAATGAATGCCTTTGGGGACTTATATTAACTCAAGAGTAGTCAAGAGGAAAGGAGCCTCTGGGGGACTTATCCTAAACTTCAAAAATACTCAACCTAGTTAGTGCATGATGGCTGGTTCAAGAAGAAAGTGCGGGGGCTCACATCTTCTTAAACAAAGTCAACATGAGATAGCTTACTAGCTACACAGTGAAGTCTACTAGACTGATAAGGTGTTCATTGGTTTGTAATGGTCAAGTTAAGAAGAAGATGTAGAGACTCACATCTTTCAAACAGGTGACCACTAGGGTGATAAGCAAATGAGGTAGCATGTATACTTGACCTAGAGAAGCTAATGAGCGAGCGTCACAAGGGGCTTGCTCCTACATCAAAAATAGCTTGAGACAAAAGATATGTGTTTATTTATATGCTTTTGTTAAAGAGAATAGGACGCCGCTTGGGTTCTCTCACACCTGCCCTCAACACGCTTGGGGAAACAGATGGCTGTTAGGATTCCCACTAAGAAAGGATGCTGCTTGGGTTTTTTTACACCAAATTTAGAAGTGTTAGTATAAATAAGATGCCTCTTGGGTTCTCTCACACCTATTCTACTAGCACCAGGGAATTGTGTTTGTGTTTTGAAAGAGGGATAGGATGCCTCTTGGGTTCTCTTACACCTATCCTAAAATACATCATGGCGGATTCGAAAGACAAGCAAATAACACTTCGAATGAAGAGATGATTTTGAAGAATCGGAATGAAATTTTTTCTTTTAATAATTATTTCAAACATGTTTTTATGGTTAATATTTCTTCAAATAGAACCCATTAATTTAAAGCATCAGGTGTTCTCCTTTACAATCAATAAGATGATAAGATCCTCCTTGGCAGGCTTTCTCTATGAGATAGGGGCCTTCCCAAGTGGGTTAAAACTTGTCTCTGATCTTTTAACAAGAAATAATTAGTCTCCTTAGGACTAATCAAGTTCTCCTACTTGAAAAAAACTAGGGCATACCAGCTTGTGGTGTACTTAAATCATTTTGGCCTTGTACAACTCAAGGTTCTAACACACCCATAGGCGTGTCTCCTCCAAACCTTCGAGCTCTTCTAACTGAAACTTTGCATTCTCTTCTGTAGTGATTTAGCTACCTAATGCTATTTTTAGTGATGGGAGTTGAACTTCTAAAAGTAGAACAACTTTGGACCTGTACACTAAGGAAAATGGGATATATTAAGTTGGAGTTCTGTATGTGGTGCGGTAGGCCCACAAGGCTTCAACCAACTGCTGATGCTTCTATCGCTTGTTATCATCGAGTGTCTACTTTAGTATCTGGATGAGAGTTTTATTGAATGCTTTTGATAGGCTATTTGCCCCGGGGGTAGTAGATGGTAGAGTATCTCCAATCTATACAGTGTCTTCTAGAAAACCTATTGTTCTTGGTGCTTTTGAATGCAGTACCATTTTCAGATATAATTCATCAAGGCACTCCAAACCTATATATGATATGGTTCCTGAAAAATTGAAACACATGTTGAGCTATGACCTCCTTGAGTGGGATTGCTTCTGCCCACTTGAAAAAGTAGTCGGTGATAGCTAAGATGAATCGGTGACCCTTGAAAGAAAATGGATCGATAGGACCCACAATGTCTGTATCCTAACACTCAAATGGCCATGAAGCTAATGTAAGGTGTAGAATATTTGGTGGTTGATGTAGGACCACACTATGTACCTGATACTGATGGCACCTCCTAGCCACGTTCATGTAATCCGGAAGGCGTAGTATCCTAGTCTCTTGATCTTTACTTTCATCTTTAGACTGAATTGATGCACTCCACATAGACCTGAATGTATCTTAGTCATAATCCTACAGGCTTCATGTTTGTTTAAATAATGTAACCACATTTGATCAAAAGATCATCGATACAAGTTTCCATCCACGAGAGCATAGAAGAAAGCTCTCTATTTTACCTGATGGGCTTGTGATTTCTCTTGAGGTAGTTTGTTGGTGTTCAAATAATCTATGAACGATTGAATCCAACCCAACTCCTCATCCTTTTTGGCAATGACAACCTCCCCTTCAAGAGAAAGTCTCTCGATGTGTTTAGCATCAATAAGAGATAGGAGTTGTCTATTTTAGACTATTATTGGAATGGACTCATCTTCTGGACGTTTGGCCAAAGCATATGTTATTGCATTCTCTGTTCAAGGGACCTTATAGATGGTGACATCAGGGATATAGGACAACAACTTCATGGTATACTCGTGGTAATGATGAAGCTTGGGTTTGAGAACCTTGTAGGATCCAAGAATTGTTGATGACCATGAGAATCCCGAGATGTTGATACTTTTGACACACCTTGTGATGGCTAACTCAGGCAATCAAGTCATACTTGACTTCATTGTTGGGGCATGGATTGGAAAGATAGTATGAGAATCTCATCACATTGTGGTCTGGAGTTAATAGAACTATTCCTACCATTGCCTTTTTAGAAAGAGTATATCATGGTGCTTCTCCTTTATGAAAGAAAGTTGCACCATCAAAATACATCTTCCAATGGACCAACGTGCCAAACGTCTGGATAATGTTGGTTGTGTCATGAGATACTGCAGTGGATTGATTCTGGAAATCTAGTTCATCTTATGAGAAAGTATATAGTGTCATAGCTTTTAGGATGCAAAGATTAAAGCTAGGTAATGTTTCTCAATAGGTGGGTAGTTTTTTTCAGCAGGGATCAGACGATAGATGAGGTAGTAGAGAGCGTTCTCCTTCCCTTTGTCGTTGGCTTTGGTCAACAAAGTGCCAAGGGATTTGTCCAATGCAACTGTGTAGAGGATGAATGCCGGATAGGGCTAGAACGGTGGATGGCACCTTGTATCGATGAAGATGGATTAGTTCATTGAAGATCTGAGTCATGCTGGTATGTAGCACCAAAATTTTAAGGCCGAAAAGGCATGACCTATAACAATAGATCCTGATCGGGGTTCAAAAAGTAGTATTTTGTTTCATCCTTGGGGGCCATCTTGATTTGGTTGTAGCCATATGATCCATCCATGAAGGAGAAAACTGCATGAGATGAGGTGATGTCTACCATTAATTCTAATATACGAAGAGAAAACTCATCCTTAAGACATGTCTTATTTAAGTCCTTGAAATTGATGCATATGTGAATTTGGCTATTCTTCTTTTTAACTGGTATGACACTGCCTAACCAGGTAGGGTATTTTTCTTTCCTGATGAAACCAGCATCGATCAATTTCTTGACTTCAGAAATGACCTGTTGTTTGATTTCTAATCGCATGCGTTTAGGAGCTTGCTTGATAGGGTTGACATTAGGATCTATTACTAGTTTGTGGACTTCTACATCAAAAGATAATCTAGGAATTTCTTCATAACTTCATGCAAAGTAATCTTTAAACTCAGTCAATAGCCTAACTAAGTCATTGGTTTCTTCTTCATTCAGCAATGAGCTGATGTATGTCAGGCGAGGATTTTCTTCTATCTCGAGGTTGATTTCTTTAAGCTTGTCAATTATTGAATGGATCTCCTCTTCAAATTCTAATGGTGCATCTTTGATTTAGAGTTCATTTGGATCATCTGAAGTTTTTAAACACACATCCTCATAAGAGTTAGTGTGGTTTAAGAAGAACCTATCAAACTCTAGATGATTGGTAACAACTAAGTAGTAATCATCATCATCGACTAGACCCACTGTATCAAATCCTACTCCTAATCTTAATTGTGCATCCCTGCCTGTGTTGATCCATAACTTTTTGAAGTACTCTAACATGTGCTTAGACCATGTTTAAGAAATCAAACCCTTCTTTGTAAGATTTATAACACAAGGTGAGTATTAATCAAAAGGTAATTCCATTAATTCTTTATATAAATCATCCTCAAGTTCTACATCAACCTCTGGACTTGAGGATGATGATCTTAATAAAAATCTTTTTGGATTTGCATTAATGGAAGACTTAGGGGCTTCCTTAACTACTAAACCTTCAACTTTTTGAGATGAAAGTGAGGTTAGAGCTAAAGTTCCTAATTGTCGATGGTTTCACATTCACTTGATTCAAATACTTTACTTTCTCTAGAGGCCTCTTCATCACTATCTAGCTCGAGTGTCACCTCCAATGAAATCACAGGGGTTTTAGACATACTAATCACATGAGACTCATCCTCTAACCTAGATTCCAAGTCTATATGAATAGTAATGGTACTCTTATAAGCTGGCACATAACCTTGGCTATCAACTAGGGGGTCTTCCACCTCTGGGGCTGCCTCTATTTCTACCTCTGCTTGATGGTGGTTGAGTCATTCTACCCACATGTCCATTTGATGGAATGAATTGTGGGTGAAATGTGATATGCAGTTCTACTTCTTCCTCAATGTCCTTTCTCGTTCACTTGAACTTTCATTTTTATTTTCTCTTTCTTTTTTATTTCTTTTTCTTCTTTTTCATTTTATTTTGCACTTGAGTTTTGACCAAGTTCACAAGGAAAGGTATTTTGAGGAAGATAGTAGATCGCATTTTTCATATATCTTAACCTCTGAAAAAAAAATGGCTTTTCATCACCTTTGACATAATATTCAATTCCATCCTTTCTGATCTTGATGCACTGATGAATGGAGAATGGAATCATCTTATTTTGATGTATCCAAGGCATATCGAGTGAAGCAGTGAATGAAGTATTCAAATCAATTATTTAAAACTTGGCTTTAGTCTTACATTCACTTATCTCCAAAGGTAACACTATGGAATCTACAGCTCTCTCTCCTTGTTCATTGAATCCTCTCAACATCATTCGATCTTCTTAGAGTGTGGAGATGTCGATCCTCAAATAGGGAAGGGTCTTTAGACTTATAATGTTCACTGATACACCTAGATCAACAAGAACCGTGGAGAGTTTGAATCTGCCCATGTCCATTGAAATGTAGAGGGGACAGTTGTGCTCCATGTCCCCTAGAAGAAGGTCTTCATCTGTGAAAGTGACTCCTTGGGCTTCTTTGGAATAATGTGCTTCCTCTCCAACTATGGTTAGTTGAGCTAATCATATTTAGGATCAAGAAGAGACTTGATTAATGACTCCCTCATCTCTCTGGATAAGATAAGGGCATCATAGATGCTTAACTTAGATGGCAACTTTCTTAGGTGTGAGAGGATGTTGTAATTCACTCTGGGCTGATCCTCCACAAACATATCCAAGGGTGGAGCATTCTGTGGAGTGGCTTCTTGATCGTCTGAACCAATAACTTATTTTCCTCTATCTTGAGGTGTTTCCCTAGGAGGTAGAACCTTGCCACTATGGAGGTTAACTTCGGTGATTTCTTGTGGCAAGTTAGTACAAGGTTCTACCTGCTCGTCAAGCTCACCTACAACTTCTCCTATGGGACTCTCAGAATTGGATGATTCCAAGTCTATTTCAAGAGGTGAACCCATAGGATTTAGATAAGGAAAGTCCAACTCTGAATTAGAAAGAGAATGATCAGAGTTGTTATTGTATTTAGACTTGAAGAGTTTTCAATAAGAATAGAGTTAGGCAACCCAGTGACACAGATATAATTCAAACTAGCTTTATTCCTTGATTTCTTGGATTTTGAAGGAGGTACATAGTAGAAGTCAAGTAAAGTAAGTGGGGTGAGAAAATTGATGCCCTCATCCATCAATATAAGATGTCTACTAAAGGAAGAAGCTAAAAGTACAGTCGCGAGTAAGTAGCGAAATGCGTGGATGAGGTTGGCCTCGGGTGGTGGTTGCACTACTTGGCTATCCCAGGCTGGCTTAGGCTACTATTGCTGTTGAGCTGCCACCTTCCCTAAGTTGTCCTGGACAACTTGCAAACCTTCCTTGATATTCAAAGTTTGAGCTTGCCCGGGCACCTACAGGGAAAGTTTCTTGATTTTGGAAATAATTTTCTTAGAGGTTCGAGATAAGGAGATATCTCAATCTTCTTTAGTTTTGAAAGGATTGCAAGTATCCTCAAGGATTACCCTAATGAAACTGGATGGTTGTTCCATAAGGTATTCCTTCAGGATAACTATAACACGGGTCTTGAAGCTATGTTCAAGCCAGTCCTTGAAGGTAAAGTAATCCTCCAAAATATGACCTAGCATGCGGTGGTAGGGGCAAAAGTTAGGATCATTGCTCTTGCCCACTTCCTCCAACCTTCTAGGTTCGGGTAGTTGGAAACTAGGTTCCTTTAAGAGATTTTTAAAGATCTTTTGATTACCCTTAAATGAATATGGTTTGTTTAATTTATCCATAAGAGTAGGTGGACCATAGCTACCTAAGCATAAGGATGCAAGTCATGGAGGCTATTTTTGGGCGTAGGATACCCGGTGGTGGTAGGAGGAAGTGGAAGTGAGTTACGGTGGTCTCTGTACACTCTGGATGGTAGTTTCCTTTTATCTACTATTGTCACTGCTCCTGGTTTCTTCTTATAAGTTTTATGTGGCTTCGAATTTGTAGATTGATCCGGAAAAGGCAACTATTTGGCTTCTCCTTGTAAGCTAGCCGCTTTGTTGATTAGCTTCTCAAATATTTTGATGGTAACCTTTGAGCATGAAGGCGACCGGGCCATGGATATTCTTAAGAGAAATCTCAATGGTAAGTTATTCAGACAGCTACGATTCATATTTCATACTCAAATTATGCCATTTGAGAATATAGTCAATGAGCAACTCACCATGGTGTTGTTAAGCCACAACGAGATTACCTACAATCACCCTTTGTTGAGCTCCAGTAAATCTCTTAATGAAGAGTTGCTCTAATTCAGTAAAAATTTTCATTAAACTATTGGGGAGTTCAGCATACCAATCGAAGTCTATGCCTGCTAAGCTACTAATAAAAATTCAGAAGAGTAATGCATCATCCATCTGCAATAATCGGAAATGCACTATTTCAGTTCACACTGCCATCGAAGCTCTTCAAAGAAGGTGGCACGAAACCCTTAGGATATTGGATGGCATCGAATTCCTCTAGGTGGGGTCTACCCTTTGGAACCGATGATCCTCCTCGACTTGAGCCAATGCTTCTCTCACCTACTGCTTAACCATGGTTTTGATGTCCTTTACTTGTATGAAGGTACTATCCACTACCTTCTTATACAAACTGATGCTGCCCTACTCTACTGGAGGTAAAGTCTTGGCTGGATCCAAGACATGCACCAACTCTAGCTGAATAGTCTCTGCTATGGTAGGATGAACTGTCGGTGCTTGGTTCTAGAGTTCTAAAACAACTACTAGTAAATCCTCAAGCTACTTTGCCATCCTATCTATTTGTTCATCCTTTTGCTTTAATTGCTGATGGAGGTTTTGGGTTGAGTAAGCTGTGTCTTCCTGCTTGGCCACATCACCTTTCAAAGTCTACTGATCACGTAGAAGTGAACCCCTAGTGTCTACCATGTGAACTCCTGTTGAATCCTCTAATAGATCATCCTCGTTAGGATCAAAGCTGATCTTCTTATTCTCTAAATCAGACTAGGCATATCTTAACACCTCCTGCTTCTCCACTAAATACTGAGCCACAATGTCATCTAGGGATCGATCTAATTAAATAGGAACAAAAGATCAGTGTTAGCCAATAGTAGGATCACTATCATGAACAAAAATGCTTCTGACCTTTGCTGTTGCTGGAGAGCTAACCCTATGATGGCTATGCTCATTGGAAGAAAGATGCTCCTGGCTGAAACTAGAAGTAGATGGAGTAGTACTCCTAGGAGGATTGATGGTCATAAAATCGAACCATTCCTCCCTCGACTATTGCTGTAATCTCCATGGCCTGCTGAGGTGGTGATGGTGATGGGATGACTACAATACTCATAGGTTGTCATTCCTTCCTCAACACAATTGGGATAGAAGGTTGAGCAGGAGTGCTCGGCCTCACCATAATTGGTGACGTAGACGGAAAGGGATCTCATGGACATAGCTGGATCACCAATGGGGTCCTCTTCTCCCTAGATATGACTTTCATGGCCTTTGGTGGAATAGTAGATGCTGGGACATGGATCTGAGATGGTGTATAGGGTAGAGCTATGTGGTGGAGGCACCACCAACTCTCTCTGAAGAGGAGCTCCTCACCTATGATGAGTAGTCCCTATCAATAGGATGCTTTCAGTATGATCGATGTAGGTAGTGCGCCAATCAGGAAAGTCCACAAGTATGGAGGCCACCGACTGTCGGTTGTACCTCTGAAGCTCTTGGTTAGTAACATGAACTGATGTATAGGCCTCTCTAGCCCTCTACTGTCTAAGCTGTTTATCCACATTGTGGGGGATAACTGATCTCAAGTCAAATTAGGCTCCGAACTCTGATCATCCGTAGGCTCCACCAACTCGATGAAGAACTGTCCTCAGGCCAGCGTACGACCTCCTCCTCTCACTAATAGGAGCCTAAAAATGAACTGCTGGCAGAGATGAGGCTAAAGTCCTCCTAACATCCTCTCGAGAAATGAGGGGTGAAACCTATTCTCAGAAAAAAAGGAGTCACTACCTTAGGTGACTCCTCCAGTAGCGACATTGCTCTAACTCTCGCTATGTGAAAGTGATACCGCTTGATCATTCAGCTCTTGTTTCAATGTTGAGTCATGGTAGATTGAGCAATATAGGAACTAGACCAAAAGGCGAGAGAGACAATCCTGAATCATGGGAGCCTTCCCCTTGGAAGGTGCCAAGGAGTGGGTGCTAGCCCTAACCACGACAGTAAGGGGAACTATGGAGTGCACTGGTGCTATCACTGCTACTACTACTATGGGAACTGTCAGAACCTTTCTCTTCAGCGAGGGAATATCTGAATCGGATGGCATGTCAATCTAGATGACCGGCTTTTGCCGTCACTACACTTTATTGACAATCATGAGGGTTGTCCCCTCACATGTAATATGAACCCCCTCAAAGCCTCAGCCAAAATGGATGAGGTGGGAATAGTTAGAGCATGGGAGGTTGGCCTAATCCAAGGCCAAATCCATCCCATGAAGAAAAGTGAAGACATATTTTGTACTGCCATTGGAAATTGAGCTAACTGAACTGAAACTGAAACTGAAGCTAAATGAAAGTCTACAATGTTGAAAAACAAACTTGAATCAGATTTATATTTGTTGATTTTTTAATTTGAGTTTAGAATTTAAACCTACACTCAACAACTTGAAAGTGTTAAGTGGGGCTCAAACGAATTTGGAAGAGAGGTTTTTGGATTGATTGAAAAGGGGATTTTTGAATGTAGAATCCATTTCCTATAAATTTGTGTATGTTGAAAAATGGGTTCAAAGATTCTTAGAGTTTGATGCTTCCATAGGTTCATTTTTTTAAATTTGATTTTTTGAGTTTTGATGACCCTTCATTTAACAAATTTGAGTATGTTGAAGTAAAGGGTCAATTGATTTGATTGATTTATGCTTTTTTTTGGAATTTACTCACTTAGCAAATTTAAGTATGCTAGGTGAGGTGTTTGAAAACAATTTCTTCTTTTGTTTGCTTATTTTTGAATCATGTGTGAATTTGAAAAAAAATGGAATCTTCAATTAACAAATTTGAGTATGCTAAATGAAGAATCCAAGTGTTTTATTGTTTTTGAAAAGAGGGTCTCTACTTAGCAAATTTAGGTATGCAAAATAAAGGATCCATGTGTTTTATGTTTTGATGAATTTGAAAAGAGGATTCATAGCAAATTTAAGTATGCTAAGCGAGTCCAAATGTGTTTCATGTTTTTGTGATTTGAAAAGAGGATTCTTAGCAAATTTAAGTATATTAAGAAAATCCAAATGTGATTGATTTTGTTCTTTTGTTTTTGAAAAGAGGATTTCTACTTAGCAAAATTTTGGTATGCTAAATAGAAAATCCAAATGTGATTCATGTTTTGATTTTTGTTTGGAAAGAGGATTCTTACCAAATTTAGTTATTCTAAGGGAATCCAAATGTGTTTTGATTTTGGAAAGTGGATCTTCACTTAGCAAATTTGAGTATGCTAAATGAAAGATTTGAATGTGTTTCATGTTTGTGATTTTGATTTTAAGAGGTGGATCTTCACTTAGCAAATTTGGATATGCTAAATGAAAGATCCAAATATTATTTTGAATTTTTGAAAAGATGGTTATTGGTTTTGTTTTGAAAATGAAATCTTCATTCAATAAATTGAATGAGGATGTTCATTTGTGCTTTTTAGAAAACATGACTTTGAATTCTATTTTGAAAATAAAATCTTCATCAAAATAGATTAAGTGAAGATGTTCTTTTGTGCTTTTGGAAAATATGATTGTTGGATTTTATTTTTGAAAAGTGAAGTCCTTATTTAATAAATTGAATGAGAAGGTTAACTTGTGCTTTTTGAAAAGGATGATTATGAATTTTATTTTTGAAAATGAAATTTTCATCAAAGTGAATTGAGTGAAGATGTTCACTTGTATTTTTGGAAAATATGATTGTTGGTTTTTATTTTTGAAAGGTAAAATCCTCATTCAATAAATTGAATGAGGAAGTTCACTTACGCTTTTTAAAAAGGATGGTTATGGATTTTATTTTTGAAAATGAAATATTCATCAAAGTGAATTGAGTGAAGATGTTCACTTGTATTTTTGGAAAATATGATTGTTGGTTTTTATTTTTGAAAGGATCCAACATATAACAATCATGAGGACTATTAGATGAGGGTGATTTAGCAAAATTTTTGTGCAAACATTTTATTATGTCTTTTGAAAAAGTGATTTTTGGAGATTGATATTTTTATAAAGGATTTATTTCTCTTTATTTTTGAATTGAACCTTTCCTTACCATAGAAATGGTACGTCTTTAGTTATTTCTTTTTCATTTAAATTTTAAGACCTACACGGAGTGAAGTTCTAAAACCTAAAGGATGTTGGCTAGGTTAGCTTAAGGATGAAATAAACTAAGTGCCAATAGAAGGAAAGATAGTCTCAAACTTATACAAAGTACAAATCTACTATCGATACTTGGAGACAATGAACATTTACCAAAGATGGAGAGAGGAACTCTCCCCAGCGGAGTCGCCAGAAAAATCTATGGTGAAAATATTCCTACCTTCATCTATCCTTTGTAAGAGGATAAATGGAAACAGAAATATTACACCTTGGTTGGCACACCACATAGATCTGCAGATGTTCTTATTATGGTGATCGAGTATGACATTAATGAAAGGTGTACTATCTCGAAAGATAGAAGTTACCATCCTAAAATGGACTTAATCAACTGAATAAGGACTATGGGTTTTATGCAAGAAATTCTTCCCTACTTTAAATGAAAAGTAAAATAGGGTTTATTTTAAATTGGGTTCATTAAATTCTCTATGGAGGCAATCCCCCATAGTTAATTACATCCTAAGGAACATGATTTTTAAGAATACTTTTGATTAAGGTAAATGATCATTATCTCTAAAGATTTCAAAGATATGATTATCAATCAATTGGTTTATTTTTAGAAGATCAAGTGGGATTGATCAAGAGGAGAGAGTTATTATCAAAGCCGAAGGAAGATAAGTAGCGGATGCTTATGACACTAGGAAGCTTAGTAAGCATCCCAAACTATCTTATGGTTGGGCTTTATATTTTTTAAGTTTGAAGGGAATTATTAATTTTGAGTTAAATTTTTATTAGAAATCTAGGGTTTACAATTCCATGACATAAGATCATGGAAATGCCTAAGAGGCGAGGATTTATGCTCATAGCCCACAAAACAAAGTAGCAATCTCTGAACCTAAATCTAGGGAGCTTTGGAGAGGGCCAAAGCATGACCTAAATCTAAGGTAAAAAATGGGTATTTGGTTTACCTCCACAGGAGAGGATAAACCACCCAACTGTTTGGACTTACAATTGCCAAGGGGTGGCTGCCAACTAACTCCTCCTATGATTTTAAATACATGTAGGCAAGTCATATGTTTTTGCAAGATTGCTAAGCTGTTATTTATTTAAAAAGAAATAAGTTCTCAAACACACTCCCTAAAATACTAGATCATATAAGCCATGATTTAATGACCTAATTCTAATGCAAACTTTATTACATTTTATTTTTATTTTTGGACTATTCACTTGACACACGCTTATAGGATTCATATGTCTAATGCATGAGAAATTGGATTATGGGCCAAAATTAGCAAGAAAGGAGGTGTGTTTTCCCCATGGCTCTCAAAGGTCAAGCCAAATTCTTTGGCACGTGTGGTAGCCCTCCAAATCAAGAGTGAAATAATATATTTTTTATGCATTATGTGAGAAAGAAAATACAACATCCAGCTGAGAGATTACTAATTCTTTTATCTTGATTTATAGCCTAAGCTTTAGGTGAGGTTATGAGTTCTTAATTTTTAGTTTTAAGTTGATTAATTAGATAGAAAATTTATTTTTATTTTTTTAAGAGTCTAATCATCATTCAGGTCATACATCAAAGCAAGGAAGAAACTAAGAAAACATGTCATCTTAACACACAAGCTAAACAAACATCAAACCATTTATAAAGCTAGCATAAAAGAATAAGTGGTCATGTGTCTGCTCCACCGCACAAACAAAAAACAAATTGGGTAGTCGGGCTCTACCCTTATACAACCTAGATTACAAATGAATTAATTAAAAAAATGAATTCATATTATGGGGGTCTTCATTCTTCATTCCTCATTTCTTCATTTGGTTCTTTCTTCCTTTTGGTTCAAATGTGGCTTGCTCGAAGGACTTCACATGGTACATAAGATATAGTCTTATGACCAATGTTCATTCTAATCCCCCATAACAATCATTCCAAATCCTAATTCACAAAATTACATGAAAAGGGGAAAGGAAATCTAACTAAAACCTATAAAATAGAGATTAGCTAAACAAACCATACATCCCAAGCATGTATTGGACTTAGCACCCCACACATGGGTAACCAAGTCCACCTGGCTTATTTTGGATCATGCTTAAGGGTATAAGCAACTTACATAATAAAAGTAGTTATATTTTTATTATAACACCCCTTAAGCACAATCCCCTGCTGAAGATAATGATTAGACTAAGATCGCCCTACCATTTAATCTACGTACCTACACCCTAGCATCCAGACCAAAATATTGGTCAGAATAGAGATGTTACTACTAATTAAACTTTTAAGATTAAACTTTTCTTTATGAAAGGTTCAACTTAGATTCATTTTAAGTGGTTTAGTTGAAATTTTATTTTGATTTTGAATGAACCTACACTTTACTAAGTGTTGTGAGAGGAAAAAGAGAAGATAACTTCTCTTTCCTCCCTACCTTAAGTAACTTCTAAGGTAGATTCATTAATGACTTTTTATTTAATGAATGTTTTATTATGTGTTTTAAATAATCCTAAGTTTAGAGAAACTCTAAATAAACCTATTTAAAGAGAAAGGTATTTTAAGATTAAGTAAAGTGAGTTACTATCACAAAACACACAACACTTTATTTCTTTCCAACATGTGTAACATGCATATGGATGAATCATAAATATATCTATACATTGAATCTATACATGCAATGCAAGTATTTAGCACACCTTAATGATGAATTCTAAGATAGGTTGCTTAAGGAAGTTTGGAATGTTTCATGTATGCATGATTTAGTTAAGTAGAAGAGAGTGATTCTTTTATCCATTTTCATATGCACATTTACAAGTATAAAAAATATAAGTGAGTCTGACACCATTGTTAACACTAGAGGTGTAAAGTACAAGGCATACTTGGGGCTAATTAAAACCTCGCAACCCCAGGATATCCAGACTAATATACCACTTTTCTTAAATACATGTGCATGTATAAAAAGAAATGCATGGAAATAGAATCATGAAAAGGTTTATGTTTGTTTGTTTGATCTTGGTTGTTTAGTTTACATATGTGATATGGTATCTCTTCTTAAGTCATGACATAGGATTGTATATCAATGCATTTAAGCAAGTGTTATGTCCTTTTCAAATGGACTATACACTGTGCAAATCCTATACAATTCTATGTTAAGAAAGAAAAGGAGAATCTCGTAACACATTTTATACTATTCACATTCAAGCTTATAAGAAATTGTAAATAGCATACCCTTCATTTGTAATGTTTGACTTATAAGTTTTAAAAAAATAGTTTTGGATTTAGTAGTGATATTAGCTATTCATGTTCTTACTTTAGCCAAAGCATGCAATTTGACATAAAGGAAATATTTTATTTTAATTTGATTTTTTTAAAGGCATGACTGCATGATTTTCATATGAGATATACATTTAGCATACTAGAAAAGAAATAAATTAATGCAAGCATGTAATTTCATTCACTCTAATTAATTCCTAAAGACAATCTTATGGAATAAGATTATTTAAAGTGAATCAAAATTGGTTTAAGGAAAGTTTGAGGTGGTATTGAGTTTGATTTGAATATTAGGAAATATGAGAAGGTTTGTTGGTCCTAGCCCATCTCCCACATGTGTATGTTATTTAAGTTTAATTTTTAGAACCCTTAAGTGGATTTTATGTTTTACTTAGGTTAAGGTATTCATTAAGTTCATTAATTACCCCTTACCTACACCACTTTAACATATTTAACCAAATAATTATGAGCTAATGTATGACATAAAACCACAAGGAATTTAAATCAGTAATGCACTTAAGAAAGAAAGGAGACTAATGCATTTGGCTCACAATTAATGATTAATTAAGCTAAAGGGTTTAATTTAAGTACTTTCATTTCCTTTCTCACACATATGGATTAGGTATGATTTCCTTAGGTTTACTTAGGTTATTGAACTCCTAAGCATCTACCCAAGAAGGAACTGATTAAATGATCAAGTTTCTGGATTAATTTTTAATTTTGAGTTTAGTTAATTGTTATTAAATAAAATGATCAAATCATTAAATAATTTATAAATTAATTAAGTTTTCATTCAGTAAAAAATAGCTTAGTGTAAGAGATTTAGATAAGACAACCTAATCATTCTAAGTCTATCCATTCTATGGTGATTAACAAATTTAATTAATGAATTTATCATCATTTAATAGATTAATTAATCACTTAATTGATTAAGGGAGTGATTAGAGATGAATTGAGCAATTCCCCTAATTAAACTATAATAAATTCCAAGAAAATTAAGGGAGGTAGAAGTCATCCCACTAAACTTACCTAAGAAGTTTGGAATAAATCAATGGAATAATTAGGGAGTAATTAACATAATTACATTTCCAATAAAACCCAAATTGCAAAAAAAAATTACTATTCAAAATCCATTAGACTTAATTTTAGATTATTCCCCTTTGAATTATCTTCATAATGCATTTTATTTTGTATTTTTTTGATTTTTTTTACATTTAGTTATATAATTTTGAAGTTTTTGTCATCAAGAATTAATTAAAATGCTAATTATATAACTAATCTCATTGTGCCACATGGACCGCTAACGCAACATGCACTTTTCACATGGTGTGATAGGATTGGTTATTTAAGTTATCACATCCAATGTCATGTCAACTGTGATGTTGCCTTTCCTTGACCATCCAAAGATCGCATCGATTAAGCTTGCGATTCTTAAGGGATAAATCTATGGATTCTACGTGAATTAATTAGGACCATCCATCCAAAATTAGCGGATGGACAACCCATGATCCGTCACTAAACTCGCTTACGGGAGATGGCATTCGTCCACTACCTAGGGCTTGATCTGAGCTCGATTGAGCTTGGATTGAGCTCAAACTTAACCCACACCATCATCATGCAAGAAGCAAGACATCCAACGGTAAATTTGCAATGGGGTCAAAGTTTCATTCACAAAGGACCAAACACTTCCTATTCTAGGCTCAGTTTGAAGGCATACCTTGCCAGAGGCTATCACGAGCACTCCCAACCATCAAGGTAGCTTTGTCTAGTGGAGATGAAGCTCTGTTCAAGATTTGAGGGCTTGAGGTTGAGTGGGTCTTCCTATGGACCAAAGTGGGCTTCAATGGCTTGTGGCCTTGATCAAACACCCCTCTCCCTGGCCTTGAGAACTTGGATGAAGACTTGGGTGAGCTTGATTCGGTTCCCTCAATGTGCTTGAAGGAGGAATTGAGCTAAAATTGAGTATTGAGTGAGATGGAATTTTCCTTGAGCTCCCCTATTTTTGGCTTAAGGAAAACAAAAGTGGAGAAATAAAATGAGCCTTGGGAACCCTGGAGAAGCTTGAGGATGCTTGCTCTGAGTTTCTTAGCTTCAATCAAGTGTGAGTGAGTAAAAATCATACTCCCCCTAGAAGGATTGGACAACCGAGAGTGTAGATGCTATTTTGATTAAATTGACCACCTTAAGTGGGTTATTTTGATGTTTGACGTGGCACATGGTTCAGCTTTGGTAGAGGGAGGTAGCGGAAAAGTTGCACATGTGGAGAATGAGAGTATGGAGGTGATCCATGTGCTCATTTCCAAGTGGGTGGTCAATTTGTCCATTGGAGTGGGTTTGGCTGACCCAAACTCATTAGGTCATGTGCATCATGCTCAGTAGTGTCCACTTGGCTCACTAAGAGGGTGCCAAGTGGCCATAGAAAGGATATGACCAAATTGCAAGTGGAATTAGCCATAGGTTACCCCTTAACCTAGAGGTAAAATGGTCATTTGGCTTTGACTTCACTAGAATAGTTTGAAATTGCCAAATCCAAATTTTAAAGAATTTAGAGTTGATTTGATGTCATTTGGCTCATGTTGACCCATTTAGGTCAAAATGAGTCAACTTGGGTCAAGTTGACCAATTGGTTAAATTGGGTCAAACCAAAGGTTGGGTCAAGTTCATATGACTATTTGAAATGTATTGGAATCATTGGTTTGGTTCAATTTGGTTTATATTTGGTTTTGGTTCATTTGATTTCATTTAGGTCAAATGGGCCAAGTTGACCAATTTGACCCATTTAACTAAATTCAAATTTGGTTGTTTCATTTTGATTTGATTCCTTTGGCCACCTTGAAGCATTGACAAAGGCCAAGTTGGGCTAATTTATCATTAGTCAAAAAGTGGTTTAGAAATTTGCATTGGTTTGATTTGACAATCTTAGATCAGGACCAACTTGGGTCAACTTGGTCAATTCAGGGTCAAGTTCAAACATGACTGAATTATGAAGTTGATCATGGTTCATCAATGAATTAGATTTCAAATTTAAGTCATTGATTGGAACCCTTAGATTTGACTTGGTTTGGCCCAAATTGAGTGATTGATCATCTCATAATGAGGCAATGTGAGGTGGGGCTTAGTTCAATCCAATTTGGGTAGGATTAGAATTTGGCTCATAAGGGGTGGGTACTTTAGGTCAGCCTAAGTGGGTCATGACTTGATTCAAAATCAAGTTTGGTTGAACTCACATATGGACTTATAATTGAAATATAAATCCATTTGCAAGTAATTTGAAATTAAATGGGTTTTGATTCATTTGACAATTTCAAGTTCAAAGGGTAAACATGAGTTTGACTTAGGTTTGATTTTTAAATTTAGTTTTGGTTTGATGATTGAAGTTTATGTTTATATTTGGATTCATGATTGAAGGATTGATTGAATCATGAAGAAAAATCAAAGGTTTGGCTTGATTTGAGTTTGATTTGGCTAGGTTCAAAAATTTGACTCGAAAGGCTTAGGTTGAATTTTGGTTAAATTTAGTTTTGATTATTTGAATTTATATTTTATTTATATTTGTGAATATAAATGAGAATATAAATGGGTTATGAGAAAATTTCTTGAATTTGAGTTGATTTAGATTTGATTTGAGCTAAGTCTATAAGATGGAATCAAAGGGACTTAGGAAAGATTTTTGAACTTGGAATTGAGTTTTGGATTTAGTTTTGGTTATTTTAATTTATATTTCATTTATATTTGTGAACATAAATGAGAATATAAATGGGTTATGAGAAATTTCTTAAGTTTGAGGTGATTTTAATTTGATTTGAGCTAAGTCCATAAGATGGAATCAAAGGGACTAAGAAAATATTTTTGAACTTGGAATTCATTCATGGGTTTCAATCATTTGGAATTTATTCATGATTTGAGAAAATTCATTGGAATTGATTTGAGGTTTGTTTTGGAATTGAAGTTGATTTAAGTTCAAGGTTGATTTGAATTTGGAGCTTGACTTGAAAGAAAGAGAGTGAGATTTTGCATGTGGTAGTGATTTTCTTAACACCCCTAGGGTACAACCTATTTCTATGGCTAAACCGTCTAAGTCTCCAGAGTTAGGTTAAGAGCTCGTAATCACTAAGTGTCTTAAGACTAATAAAACTCTTAGTGTCTAAGAGGAACCCTATGTCTAAGATGGAGAGGTTGATAGCTCATACTAAAAATGAGGTCAGAGGATATTAGGAAAACTTGCCTTCCCTATAGCTTGAACCAAATCCTTACTTCCTTCTTTCAAATCAAACTTCAAATTCAGATCAACTTTAAATTCAAATCAATTTTAACTTAATTGATTCTCTCAAATCTAAAATCAAATCCAAAACTTTTCTAGGCCATTTTGATTTCATCTTATGGACTAAGCTCAAATCAAATCCAAATCACTCCAAACTCAAAAGATTTTTTTATAACCCATTTATATTCTCATTTATATTCACAAATATAAATGAAATATAAATTCAAATAACCAAAAATAAACTCAAAACTCAAGTCCAAATCTAACCAAAATCCAACTTATGCTCTTTCAAGTCAAATTCTTGAACTTAGCCAAATCATCCTCAAATCAATCCAAACCTTTGGATTTTCTCTTTCAAACAATCATTCCATCAATCACGCATACAAATATAAACTACAATCATCAAACCAAAATCAAACTTACCTAAGTCAAACTATGTTCACCCTTTTGACTTGAAATTGTCAAATGAATCAAGACCCATTTGACTCCAAATTACTTACAATTGATTTATATTTCAAACATATGTAAGTTCAACCAAACTTGAATCAAGCCTGATCAAGCCAATTGACCAACTTAATCTCACTTGACCCAAAGTGATCTAAAGGACTTTTTTGAGCTAAATTCTAATCCAACCCAAATTGGATTGAACTAAGCCCATCTAATCCTCATATTGTGATCAACAATCATCCTAGGATGATCAATCACTCAAATTGGGTCAGACCAAGTCAAACCTAGCCTTTTACTAAGTCAACACTTAGCCCAAATAAAACCTAAACTAGCCAAAATTCACCATAGGCCAAATTGATTAAAACCATTGATCTAAACCAATCCATAATCATTGATTAAACTTGACCAAGCCATCAATTGAGCTAAACCAAGCCTAATTGGCCACTTGACCAAGTTAACTCAAATTAACCTAAAAGGTCAAAATGAGTCAAATCTTGATCTAAGCCAAATTGATTGCAACCAATGGGTCAAATTCTTTCTAAATCACTTATTGAACTTGACCAAAGCTTCAATTGGCCAACTAGACCCAACCTAGCCGAATTGACCATGAACCCAACTTGACCTAAAAGGTCAAATCAATTTGAAAGCAAACCAAACCAAAATTGATTGAAATCAAAGCTTGAAATACATTTCAAATGATTAGCCATGCCTAAACCAACCCATGACCTAATCCAATTGGGTTAAATAAATGGTCAACCCATTTGACCTAAATGAACCTAAATGAACCAAAACCAAATATAAATCAAATTGAACAAAACCAATGATATCCATAGGCTCCAAATGATCAAACTTGACTAACCATGTTTGACTCAATTTGACCAATTGGTCAACCTAACTTAAATTGACCCAACTTGACCTAAATGGGTCAAATTGAACCAATTCAAAACAAATGAACATCAAATCACTTGAATTTTGGCCCAACTCATTTTTGAATCATCTCACATCTGCCCAAATCAAAATCAAATCAAAATGACCATTTTACCCTTAGGTCAAAGGGTATCCTATGACCAAATTTACTTGAAATTTGGTCATATTCTTTCTCAAGGCCACTTGGCATCTTCCTAGTGGTCCATTTGGACACCAAGGAGGGTGGCCAACATGACCCAATGGGTTTGGGCTAGCCATGACCCAACCTAAAGCTAAAATGACCCCTCCAATGGGAATTGTCCACTTGGATCACCCCATACACTCGCCTAGCACATGGACACTCCCTCTCCTTCCCTCCACTACCTAAAACAAATCACATGGAGTGCCCAACCACCTAAACATATCAATAAATCAGAGAAATTAAGCTAAAATGATAAAGCTAGTCTCCATTCGATCTGAGGGAGATATACTCCTTATTCCAACTCAAACAACACACACTGAATTTGATTGAGCCCTAGAATCCAAGCCTTGACAAGCATTCCCAAGATCCCCTCATTTTCTCCTTCAATTTTCTTCAAAGCTAGGGAGGCTAAGCAATTTTGATTCATCAATTCTCCATTCTAAGCACCGCTTCCTGGTGAAGGGGACATTGATTAAAGCTGAAAGCCATTAAATGGGAGCTTGGTCAACCAAGACTTACACTTCAAATCAAAGCTTAATACCTTCAATAGGGCTTCATCTCTACTAGACAAAGCTACCTTCTCCATTGGAAGCATCGGTGATAGCCTCCGCTCGAGGTATTGTTTAAAACCATAGGCATAGAATCTTTCGACTAGTCCTTTGTGAAGGGAATTGTAATCCCATTAGATCTTAGCCATTGGATCTCTTGCTTGTGCTCCAACAAATGTGCGGGGTGAGTTTGAACTCCATTTGAGCTGTGAGTGATCGATGATGATCGACTGACGAGACGCTCTCGACGGAGGAGACGAATCATGGGTCATCCATCCGACATGTTTTTGATGGATGTACCTGATTAAATCATGCTTAGATCTCTATTTAAATCCTTTAGAACCGCAAGATTAATCTTGGTTGTTCGATCCTTGATCGGATGGCCCAGGGGAAAGCGCATTGCATCGTTAACTAATGTGGCACGTGATGTGACAACTTAAATAACCAATCCCGTCGCACCACATGGAAAGCGCGGCGGTCCATGTGGTGCCGACAGGATTAGTTAAATAATTAGGCTATTTTAATTATCCATTAATCACAAAAACTTCATAAAATCATGCTTAAATGTAGAAAAATCCAAAAAATATAAATGCAGGCTCATTTTAGAGGTATTTCAGAGGGGAATCCAATAAAATTATTTCTAATTGATTTTGAAAGATGAATTTTCCTTAATTAAGATTTAATTTAAAACTTGATAACTTTAATTACACTCTAATTACTTAATTAATCAATTCTAAATTTCTTAGACATGTTTAGTGGGATGAGTTCTGCCTCCTTAAATTTTTTTGGAATTTATTAATGAGTTAATTAAAGAAATAAATTAATGAACTCCTAATCACCCCTTAATATAATTAAGAGTAATTAAATATATGGATAGTGATTTAATCTCTTAATTGAGATAATTAAACATTGTTTAAGTAAAGAGAAGGTTTATGGAATGGGTTTGGGATATTTTTGCTAAGTTATTCCCTAAACCCCATTTCTTCTTTAATCCAAATATAATTAAGGATTAATTCACTAATGATCTACTTAATTAGTCTAATAAAATTTTCAAAAATTAATAAAGAGTTAATCATCTTAATCTTGGATAGATTTCTAGGTGTTCAATAACCTAAGAAGCTTCAAAGAAAATTATAATCAAACCACATGTGTAAGATGGTTATGAAAGTACTTAATTAAAACCCTTTAGCTTAATTAATTAATAATTATGAGCCAATTGCATAAGGCCCCTTTATTTCTTAGGTGCATTGCTGATTTAAATTCCATGTGATTGCATATTATATATTGGCTCATAATTATTTGTTTAATTATGTTAAAGTGATGTAGGTAAGGGGTAATTAATGGATTTAATTCACACCTTAACCTAAATAAAATATAAAATCAATCAAATTGTTCTAAAATTAAACTAAAACTAATTCACACATGGGAGAAATGGGTTAGGACCCGCAAACTCTTTTCACATTCCCTAAGTCAAATCAAATTCAAAAATAAAAATCTCCTTAAAGAATTTTGATTCACTTTACATAATCTTATTTTATAGGATTATCTTTACTAATTAATTAGGGTGAATGAAGTCATATGCTTACATCACTTTGTTTCTTTCCAAGCATGCTAAATGTTATTTTTCATGTGAAGTCATGCATTCATCTCTTTTAAAAAAATAATTAAATAAAATGTTTCCCTTTATGTCAAATTGTATGTGTTGGCTAAAGTTAGAAATATGAGTGGTTATTATCATTATTAAATCAAAAATTATTTTCAAAACCTATAAATTAAAGACTATGAATGAGGTAATGCTACTTATAGGTACTTATAAGCTTGTATGTGATTATAGCATAACATGTCTTTTATGTTATTTTCTTCTTCTCTTAACATAGATTTGAATAGATTTATAAAGTGTATAGTTCATTTGAAAAGAAAATAACAGTTGCTTACATCTACTCCTATGCAAATCCTATGTTATGACTTAAGAAAGATCCTCACATTACACATGTAAATTCTACAACTAAATTAAACATAAACTCTTTTGTAGGATTCTTCATCCATTTATTTCTTTTTGTACATTCACATGTATTTAAGAAAAGTGGTATATTAGGACATCTCTAGGAGGCTTTAAGTAGCTGAAGTTGGTCTTGTACCTTACCCCTAGTGTAAAAACAATGGCGCCATACTCACTTATGTCTTTTATACATGTGAATGTGCATTATGTTAATAGAAAAAAGAATCCCTATTTCTACATAATAAAACCATGCATTCATGAGATATTCAAATTTTCAAATCATATCGCTTAGAATTCATCATCAAAGTGTGCTAAAATTGCATTGCATGTATAGGTATGCTTAGGATCATTCATATGCATGAAATACATGATGGAAAGAAATAAATAGTTGTGTGTTATGTGATAGTAATTCAACATAATTAATCCTAAGATGTCTTTCTTATTGAATAGGATTATTTAGAGAAAATCTAAACTTAGGGTTAATCAAAACACATAATAAAATATTCACTAAAGAAAAATCATTAATGAATCTACCTTAGAAATTACTTAAGGTAGGGTTGAAAGAGAAGTTCTCTTCTCTTTTCTTCTCTTTACAATATTTAGTAACTAAATGTAGGTTTATTTAAACCAAATCAAATCATCAAATAAAATTAACAAATCAACCAAATCACATAAAATAAACTACCCTCTAAGTTGAATCCTTCATACTTAGAAAATTCCAACCTTAAAGCCTAGCTAAGACATGTCATACAAGCCTTAAATGGCACACACACATTAGGCTAAGTCACTATTTCTAGCTCTATGTTAGGGCAGTGCATGGTTTGATGCTTGATTTTATTTTATGATGTAATGTTTTAGACTAGATGTTATGGTGCATGTGTGTATACCGAATGATAGGATGATCATAGTTTAATCATGTCTTCGTAGGGATTGTGCTTAAAAGGTGATGTAATAAAAATATAAATACTTTTACTATGCAGGATGCTTATACCCCTAAGGATGACCCAAACTAGGACAAGCGGACTTGGTTACCCATGTGTGGGATGCTAAGTCCAAATTATTCATATAATTGCTTGGGTTGTGTGATATGTTTAGGTAATGTCTATTTTCCAGGTCTAATTAGATTTATCTTTCCCATTTTGATGTAAATTTTGCAACTGAAATTTAGAATGAATGTTATAGAAGAATTAAAGTGAACATTGGTCATAAGGCCATGTTTTATGTACCATGTAAAGCCTTAGAGAAAACTGCATCTCAAGACAAATCAAAAGGAAGAAAGGAGTGAAGGAAGAAAGAAATAAAGAAAGAAAGAAATGAAGAAATGAAGAATAAAGAATGAAGACCATTACATGAATTCTTTAATTATAATTATTCAGTAATGATAATGGGAGCTATGGATTCTATGGTGGAGCCCCACCACATCCCTCTTATTATTCTTTTATGCTAATTTTATAAATTAATTGATGTTTTTATTTATGATTGCAATTAGATGGCATGATCTTTCTAGTTTCTTCATTATTTGATGAATGGCTTGATGCAATTAGGTTCTTAGGAAAAAAATATAATTTTTATCCAACTAATCAACTCAAAATTAAAATTTGACAACTCATAACCTCACCCAAAGCCTAGGACATAAATTAAGATAATAAAAGATTTAACAACCCTTTAGATAGATATTTGTATATCTCACATCACAAAAAAATATGTTGTCTCACTCTTTCTTATAGAGGGCTTCCACCTTTGCCAGAGAAAATAGCTTGACCTTTAAGAGCCATGGAGGAAATACACCTCCATCTTTTTATTTAAGCCCATAACCAATTTCTCATGCATTAGGCATATGAATCTCATAGCCTGTGTCAAATAAAAATGTCCAAAAATTAAAATAAAACTTCACAAAATTTGCATTAGACTAAGTCATGAGTTCATGCCCTTCATGATCTAGTCTCTTAGGGAGTGAGTTTAAGGATTTAGTCTTCTTTCTAAATAAACAACAGCCTAGCTATCTTGCAAAGCATAAGACTTGCCTATATTATTTAAAATCATTGGAGGAGTTAGTTGGTAACCATCCCCATGAGGTTATAAGTCCCACAATGGGTGGTTTATCCTCTCATATGGAGATAAACTTTATACCCATTTTCTCCTTAGATTTAGGTCATGCTTTGGCCCTCGCCAGAGCTTCCTAGATTTAGGATCTTAGGTTGTTGTTTCCTTTATGCTACAAGCATAAATCCTCACCCTCTTAGGCATTTCCGATCTCGTGTTATAGAATTATAAGCCCTAGATTTCTAATAAAATTCTACTTAAACATTAAATTCTCCTCAAATTTTAAAATATAAAGCCCAACCATAGGATAGTTTGGGATGCTTACTGGGTTTCCTACTATCATGAGCATTCCCTACTTATCTCCTTTTGATTTCAATAATAACTCTTTCCTTTTGATCAATCCCACTTGATTTTTCAAAAATAACCAATCTATTGATAGTCCTATCTTTGAAATCTTTGGAGATAACGATCATTTACCTTATTCGAGAGTATTCCTGAGGATTATCATTCCTTAGGATTTAATTAACTATGGGGGCTTACCTCTATAGGGAACTTAACAAACCCAATTTAAAATAAACCCTACTTTACTTTTTCATATGAAGTAGGGGAAAGATCTCTGGTACATTTGAAGACCCATTATTCTTTGGAGTCTTTATTAGGTGATCGTCCATTAGATGGTGGCTTTTATCTCTCAAGATAGTACATCATTCCTCAGTGCCGCACCCAATCATCCTAATGAGTATATTTATGGATCTATGTGGTGTCCTAATAATATACACATATTTTATTTTTCAAATTCCCATGTTTGAGAGATAAACACCACAATAATTAAATTGAAATCTACTAAAATGCAATGATAAACATTGAAGGGTCCCAAAGAACCAACAGAGAAGACAAAAGTAAATTCATTTCAGAAAAAATGTATATGTCTAAACTAGAACAGTGAATGTATATATAGCAGGGTATGCTAGAGTTTGTTACAACTGAACCGTGGAGATTAAACTAATGATGGAGATCACTTGAGCAAAGTGCATGCCAGTGGAGGTAAGGTATTATGCTTATCAAAACAAACTTATATAATGACTTATCTTATCAGAGCCCTTCAAATTGAGCATCCAGTGGTTGGATGGTCAATTTGCTCCTTAGTTCTTGGAAACGAGTAATGGTGAATGGTTTGGTAAGAATATTGTCTGGTTGATCGAGGAGCTAATATGAAGGACTTGTATTTCTTTGATTGAATTTGTTCTCATATGAAGTGATAATTGATTTCAATATGCTTAGTAGCATGGAAGATTGATTGTTAGCAATTGCCATTGTCAAGTGTTGTCACACGGAAGCGGAGTTGGAGAATAAATGAAAATAGTGAAGTCAGTTAACAAATGATGAAGCCAGAGAATGTTAGTGGTTGTAGCAACTAAAGCATGGTTTTCTGCCTTAGTAGAAGACTTTGCCACTGTAGACTATTTTTTAACAGTCCAAGAGATTAATGTTGAACAAAGAAAAGTATAGTGGCCTATTGTAGATCTTCGAGTGTGTGGATTAGCATCCTAATCTGAGTCCGAATAAGAGTACAGTGAGAAGTCTCATTTAGTTATAGGAAGCCCAAAGGTAAGAGAGCTTTGAATGTAATATAATAGCAATTTTAATAGTTTAAAATGATGTTCAAGAGGATGGTGCATATATTGACAAAGATAGTTGACTATAAAAGCAATGTCCGATATAATTGTCAAGTATCACAAACTTCCAATGAGTTGATGATAATAAGTTGGATCATGAAAAGATATAGATGTAAATGTAAGCTAAAGAATATTTGGATGGCATTGAGAGTTAACGGTTTGCGTGAAGTCATGCCTAATTTATGAAGTAAATCAACGCATATTTGGCTTGACTAAGAAAGTATCCATCCTCCATTTTATGAAATATGAGATAGGTCCCATTCTTCATATTGAAATATCAATGAAGATCATCGAGATTTTGAGAGTAGAAGAATCCTTCCTCAACAATATCATCAACATATATGACTCTAATATATATATATATATATGTGTGTGTGTGTGTGTGATGAAGTAAAAGTAAGGTACCATCTCCAAGGAGCTTATTTGAGTTCATAAATAGCTTTATGTAGTTTGCAAACATAATGCAGCTATCATGAAAACCTTATGGTTGTTGCATAAAGACAATGGTATTTAATGATCCATGTAGAAAAGCTTTGGCAACATCTAATTGAAGAACTAGCCAATCATGATTAGCTGCAATAGTTAATAAAACACTAATTGTAGCATTTTAGCCACTAGACGAAAGTTTTGAATAATTCAAGCCAAATTGTTGATTAAATCCTTGAACAATTAGTCGCCTTGTACTTATTGATAGTTCCATCTATATTAAATTTGGTATTATAAACCCATCGAACCGAGAATAGAAGTGTTTGTAGGTGGAGCTATTAAGGACCAAGTTCCTTGTTGTTATAAAGCAAAGAATTCTTGAGACATCGCTTGCCGCCATTTTGGAGATTTACTAGCATGAAGATATATGGTAGGGTGGACCAAAAGATTATCGGTGTAGATTAAATATCTATTTTGGTTTCATTTGCCTATCTTAAAATGAGTGATCATGAGATGATCAGAGATTGGAGGAAGAGGAATAGGAATAGGAGAGGTAATAATAGGAACAACAGTTGAATTAGAAGAATGTATTGTAAAAGAAGGAGAAATCTTAGGGGAGCTACTGGGGAAGCTATAGTGATTTTGGAAGTAGTGGGAGAAGGACTAGTAGAAGAGGAATTTTGAAAGTAGTAGTACTAGAGGAAGTGATGGAGGAGAGGAGAGAGAGAGAGGAAATTGCCAACTGGAAAAGTTGTTTCACCAAAAATAACACGTCGAGACAAATATTTTATGTGTCCAAGTTGGAAACAAAAGATAGGCT